>JANVCL010000213.1:7167566-7179952 GCA_026546855.1 Erythroxylum incrassatum | reverse complement strand
TTAAAATAATTTTTATTTTGAAATAGAGGGCACAAAAAAATAAAGCCAAAATTATAGGAGTTTAATGTATTTTAGTTTTTTTATTTATTAATAGTCAAAATGTAATTCTTTCTTAAAATAATTTTTATTTTGAAATAGAGGGCACAAAAAAATAAAGCCAAAATTATAGGAGTTTAATGTATTTTAGTTAACAAAAGATTAAAAAGATATTTTTTGTCCAAAAAATGCAACAATTACAGTCGTAGTGATGTCATCATAATACAAAGGTATAAAAGTCTTTTTGAATTTTAAGCTCCTTCAACTGGTAGTCAAAGGAGGTAATAAGTCCATTTTAAAAATAGGGGAGCCATAACGTACCAAGGGATAAAATTAAGGAAAGTTAAATGTATTTTAGTTGAAAAATAAAAGGTAAAAAGAAACCAAGTTTGTTGTCATTGAAGTCCAATTTTTATCGGTGATTAAAAACCTCAATCGGTTTAACCGATTTAATCGTAAAAATTTTTGAATCGTTTAACTTTTTGGTTTAGTTTTCAACTTTTCTATTTGATTTATTTTAACAACTCTTTTGATCAAAAATTGATCAAATTTTTAGTTAATCGATCAATTTTGGTGAATTAATAAGTATTTATGAACCAAAATAAATCACTTAATTTTCATTTAACAATCTCTTTTTTCAATTAAACTTCAAATTATTTAATGGATATAAAGACAATCTTTTCCAATCATATTTTAAATTCTTTAATTTATTCAATATTTAGCTAATTTTATAAAAGTTTAATATCGGTTGAACCTGTTAAATCTTAAGTTTCATGTCTTACCGTTTTAACTTCCAATCCATTTTTAAAACATTAATTTTTATTTAGTGACAAAAAATCAATGAACAATTGTAATTTTGAATAACTCAAAATTTGCTTAATTGCTCCGTATTGTAAGTATATCTAAAATTCAAAATTAAAACAAATTACAATTTATTTACAATTCTAAATAGAAAATGAACCACACACCGAACATAGCTTACAACATTCATTGTACTGTGCTCTCCAAAGTGCAATTCTTTTCAAAAGGTGTTGAGTTAGAATCACATTTTAACTAAGGATTCCTGTAGTTTCGGAGGATCCAACTACAGGAAAATCAAGAACAAAGAGCTTTCCTCCCCTTTCTGCCCTACTCTTTGGTCTTTAGAATGTTGGTTTAAGAATATGAATGAGTGATCGCTCTTGTCTAACCTTTACTGCCTAACTAGAGAGCGGATAACTAATACGTTCCACTTATTGAATAGGAGTTTATGGTCGGTCTGCGACCCCTAGACGTTGAGGGCGTCCTTGGAGTGATCTCGTAATTCCTATGGGGAGGAGATGATGGGGTCGGTTCATGAATTTTCCTTCCTTTTGCCGTATTTTGCTAAATTTATCACGGGGCTTGTGGAACCATGTTAGTCCAATTGCTTCACTTTGGCAATCTGGGTACAAGACAATGAAGAAAAGCAAATATAATATAATAAATCAGAAGTATAGACCCTGTTTAACAATCAACGAATTGCATTAACTATTAGCTAATTCTATCAGCAGTTAATTGACAGTAGATTATATCAGCTGATTTAACCAACAAATAATATCAGTTGTTTATTTATAGATGTTTGTTAAAATTATTTGTTTATATATAAAATAACTTATAGGGGCATGACTTAAAAAATAAGAACATGAGTATTATATCTTAACATTTCTTTAAATATTTTCGTAAGAATTTAAATTTTAGATATTAATTTCAAGAAAATTAAGTTTATAACTCTAATAAAAAACATATAACATATAATAATAATAATACTATTATTATTATTACCACTACTACTACAACTATTTTCTCCCTCCACATTAATCAAGTTGAAATTCATTTTTCTAATATATTAATTTATTTATCACTAACCTATGTCCTCTCTCCTAGCGGCGTATAAGAGCAATTTAGAGTATTAGTGTTTGGTAAAGGAAAAGCAATAATAAAAGATAAGAACTTGAATAATTTATAATAACTTTTGGATACAATTGTCTTTTTGTCCCTTAATTTTTCAACCATTAGAACAAAACGCTCTTCATAGGAGCTTTTTCAAAAATAACAAATTGGGTTCAATCTGTCATCCTAATTTATTGATTATCAAACATAATTATCAATACCTGACATGGGTAAACATTTAAATACCTCTCAATTCCCCAAAAAATAATTAATTAGTCATTTACTAAACAAGCTCATATATCCTATGAAATATGTAGCTAAAGAACTGAAATGGAAGCAATCGGACTTATTATTGGAACCCAAATGTACAGTTTACATCGGTCTTGGTTATTTTAGGCGAGATGAAAGAGCTTTAAACTAAACTTGCAATCGCTAGAAGGATCAACATTACTAAATAAGAGAGACTAAAGAAGAGTAATGCATATACTTTGATTTGTATTACATGCTTATTTGCAGGTATCAGTGAAAGTGCGTTGCATTCTGAGTTTTGCCTTAAACTTTTACATCTTAATATTGATCTAGAATCTCTTGTAGCAACTTATTAACCACATTTTGTTACCAACTAACGCAGTTTACAAAGAAATGGCGATGCTAAAGTCGAGCCTCCAGTTAATTGCTGTTAAAGAGCAGCAAAGATTTACACTTAAGTAATGTCCTCAGTAAGTAGTCGAGTGTTAGTCGAGTGACAAGTATGAACGATATTTAGTTAGCTACTGTTCACCAGTCCATAAGGTGGTATCTGCAGTTGGAATGAGTAATAATATTCAGTTGCTTAATCTGAGCTTGTATAAGCGTTCCTCACTAAAAACTTTCTGAATTACATGGAAGGGGAGCAAAAGTGCATGGGAGAGGACGACCAACTGAACCAGACGTGACTATCGAAAAGCGACGTTTCATGGTCTAGTTGACACTCATGCACATGCACTGGTCTCCTAATTAAATCCCAAGTCAGTCCAACCATGAACATGCTTCTTCTTCTCTCTATCGCAGTCGGCCAGTGTAAGTACACATTGTCTATTCTTATCCCACCCCCAAACCCTTTATCTACAGCTATATAAATCCCTCGCTAGCACACTTAACAAGGCACACAACACACGACATCAACCAAAGAAAACACATCTACTTCGAATATGGCTAAGCTTGTGAGTAGCTGTAGGAAGAAGAATGGCATTATAAAGCTTAAGATTGTAGCTAAGAAGCTACAAAAGAGCCTTTTACTTGGAAGGAAACAAAGTTCCTACAATGGAAAAACTGACTCAACATATGTGCCTAAAGACGTTAAAGAAGGTCACTTTGCAGTGATAGCTGTGGTCTGTGAGGAGCCTAAAAGATTTGTAGTTCCATTGAGTTACTTGACTCACCCTACGTTTTTGAGACTACTGGAGAAAGCTGCCGAGGAATATGGCTTCGATCGAGAGGGTGCATTGACCATTCCTTGCCGGCCGGCCGAACTGGAGAGGATCCTTGCGGAGCGGTGGGAGGAAAGTGGTGGCGTTGAGGCCATCAACTGGGGTGCATGTAAACCTATGGTGCAAAGTTGTTGACGATGAAAACCATTAGCCACCTGGCGTCTTTAACTTTTTGGATCAATTGTTTTCGCTTGTTCTAGTTCATTTACTTATTTACTTGACTAGAACTAGAACTAGTGACTGTAAATCTGTCAAATTATGCTTAGCTAATTTTCCTTTATATATACCCAATTATTTCCTAAATTTTAGACCAATTTGTACAACCAACCCACGTTTTCTTGTCTATAAATCAATGGCCGAAAAACTCAAGCTTATTTGGCTGGTAAAAACTTTAAACCGTTTAATTTTTTAGTTTGGTTTTTAACTTTTTGAATTGATTAATTTTAATAACTTTCGTTATTAAAAATCGATCAATTGATTAATTAATCGATTATTTTTCGTAGATTAATAAATTTTTATAAATAAAATAAATTAGTTAAAATCTCTTTTTTAATTCAACTTCAACTTTTTCAATAAATAAAGATAATCTCTTTTAATCATATTTTAATCTTTAAATCTAATAATAGTTGAACATTTCAAATCTTAAACCTCTTGTGTTTAACTTCAGTCTATTTTTTAAAACATTGGTATAAATTGAAGTGAGAAGTAATCTATGTTCTTTTTCTTCACAAAATTCAAGTCATTTATACTTTCCATATGTCCCCTTTTACTTTAAGATAAAAAATGATGTAGCTATATAGTCCAAGAACTTAAGAAAACTAGATTATATATCCACAATATGGAGGTATTTCCGAAGGATTAATCAGTAAGTGAACCATTTTCAAGACCTTTTTTCTTTCATTTGCGGAATTAGGAAATAGGAAAGAAGGGTCTTTTCAAATGCCTTTTATGGTAGCTTATGTTGTTAATATGCTCTTTTATGGTAGCTTATGTATTTAAATATACTTAATTAAAATGTCTACAAATACTCAAGTTACAATTCTGAAAATTAAGATTTTTTATTATATGAAAATGTTACGGTTCAATTTAAGGTAATATAACAATCAGTTCTCAATTAATTGGTAACTCTTTTACTAATAATTATTTTATGAACTCAGTTTATAAAATTTTTACTATACCCTTTTAGTCACGTAGTGAAAATATTCATTTCAGCCGGTAAAATATAGTAGCAAGCCAGCCATTACATAGATGAGAATATTCACAGTCCAGACCAAGGATTAAAAAATTGAAAATTATATGTGAAAGTAAGAAGAAGAATAGTAAATAGGAACTATGGAAAAAATTTTCCTTTTGCAAAAGAAATTACAATTCTAGTTTCGTTAATTAATTAAACATAATTAAAGAAATAACAAAAATTAAAATAATTATAAACTGCAATTTCATGGTTGTATAAAGTCTCGAAGTACAAGTACAGTCACCCATGTCTGTCTACGAGAAAACAAGTCGACAGATGAGGGGCTACAGAGAAGTGGCTCAAGTCATTATCACATATTCATTTGAATTACATTTCAATTTGCAACTTGAAGATGTTGAATTAACAGATCTATTGAACTTTTTCCAGAAAAAGAACAGTTTTGGACCCATCGAAACCTAGAAGCCAAAATCAGTGGGGTGTTCTGAATATTAATATCCCTCGTGCAACTTGCAATGGATCGATTATACCTAAACCAACTTAGCTTACTCATCGTATGATTTGTCTTGATAGATGTATGTCAAGCAAAGCACCCTGAAATGCGGGATCCACATATACATGTTCCTTTCTTTATCAGAATTCTTAATTGATACATTCGACCTAGTGGCTATATAATAATTAACCATGTGATATGTTGGCTACATATATTCATAAATATCACTTAGATAGCCTGTGAGAAGTGAAACGACGCGTACAAGCTTATTTCCAAGTACCAATTGAGCAGGGATATACTATAATTCTGTGCAAAAGAGGAAAGATATTTATGTGTTTTCTTGACTAGTTTAGTCACGCGTTTTTATGATGTGCATTTTTTCAATTAAAACGAGAGAGCTAAGGGTGACAAGACAAGGCAGGAGACATACCCGGTCCTGGAACGGGGTTGTTCGAAGCATGACTACGCAACCGAGTCTCTAGTGGTTCTCAATATAAAGGAAGCCGGAAATTAACACGCCCCAATGATACTCTCTTTTATTAGTTGCATTATACTCATTCTTCTATGTGTTGCATATTATAATTGCAATCCCTTTATAAGCTTTAATCAATTACTAGGAATTTGGAAGCCAGCAAGGTTTAGGGTTAAAAGAATCAATTAGACTCCAATGTAAAGTTACTCTGCCAATCCCATTACTAGCCAATAGAATAATGATTTTACACATGGAAAAGACCACCCAAGTTAATGACAGTTGCTCCTTTTGGCTCTTTCAGTTATATGAATGCACTTAGTTAAGACTAAATCACAAGCTTTCCTTGCACTTGATCTCAGCTTTGCATCGAATAACACTACACGTTTTCCTTCAACATAGTGCTCCTTGCTTGATATAGAATCATTACGAACAGTTAATATTCAATCCCTATAGATGAGGCAGTCAAAGCAATGCAACAGTACAACCACAAACTACAGGAAGTAGCAAAAGTTTACTATAAGTATAATCATTGCACTAATGATAGAATGTTCACGCCATGCTTACCTCTAAATTACAATCTCCTGGGAATGCAAATAATAAATTTTAATAATAGCATAGTTATAACAATATCGCCTAAAAGTTGAACAGAAGAGTACATAGTGATATCGGCTGAAAACAAGAAGCAAACCTTGTATCACCCACCTCTGTTCTTTCAACTCCCAGCGTTGTCATGGGGGTATAACCATCCATTAGGTGTCAATAGTGTGCCCAGCAAACACTCCCTATCAGCTACCTAAAATTCTTAGCTATCCGCCTGTCACAGTCAAAACACAATGGAGGCACTCGTAATAGGGAAACAATGCATCCCATGGATAGTTTACTAAGCAAACCCAGATTTTTGTTTCAGGTGCTCCTTGAAGTCCATAATACCGCCCTCCCAACGGGTAACAGTTTGGTTCTCACACACCCAAATCTCCTCAGCAACCTGGTTTATGAGCCTGAAATCATGGCTAACAAGAACCATACCACCATCCCACTCATTCAACGCCTCTGCCAATGAGTCAATGGTTTCAATATCCAGATGGTTAGTTGGCTCGTCTAGAAGTAGCATTTGTGGCTGCCTGAATGCTAGCCAAGCAAAAATCACCCTGCTCCTCTGGCCATCTGACAAATTCATCATAGGCATTACCTGGGCTTTGCCAGATAGCCCAAACTTCCCAATTGCTGCTCTCATTCTTTCTTCCTCATTCCCTGGATACTCTTTTATCATAAACTGCAGAGCAGACAGGGACAAGTCAAGTTTCTCAGCCAAATGCTGGTGAAATTGTGCAATCCTCAGGTGGTTGTGACGCCGAACCATGCCATCAATCGGAGCTAAATCCCCTGTCATAAGCTTTAATAAAGTGCTTTTACCAGCACCATTGGGGCCAACTAGTGCAATCCTAGAGTCAAGATCAACCCCAAAGTCAAGATTCTTATATATAAGATTATCAGGCGTATAGCCAAATGTAACTTCCACAAACTGAAGCACTGGCGGTGGGAGTTTCCCTACATCTACAAATCGGAAGACCAGAACCTTGTCTCTGGCCACCTTCTCTGTCAGCCCACCCCTCTCCATTTTTGCAAGAGTTTTCTCTTTGCTCTGGGCCTGGCGAGCCAATTTTGCTGATCCATGCCCAAAACGAGCAATATACTCCTTCATTGAAGAAATCTGCTCCTGCTCCCACTTGTATTGCTTCATCTGATTCTCTTCCAGTTCAGCACGAGTCTGAACATATTGATCGTAGTTACCTGTGTAGTATTTCAACTTCTTGTTTTGCATGTGTATGATATTTGTGCAGACACCATTCAAGAAATCCTGTGAGTGTGAAACCACAACTAGAATGCGGTCCATTTTCTTCAGAGTTTCCTCTAACCAAACACATGCTTCTAAATCTGTAATCCAAAAAATAAATTAATTGTTAGCTTCACAGTAATTATGCCCAGAAAGATTCCCCTCTCACCAAAAAACTAAAATATAATTGGAGATTAAATCGATTTACTAGAGGCGCAAAAACCGGAAAAAATATAAAAAACAGTAACCTTTTCACTGACGATGATTAACAAACACCAAAATACTCTCACAAGAGAACAATAACTCCCAGTGGAGAAGATTGAAAAAAAGTATATCAAATGAAAACATTTCAAGATGATAAATAAGCTAGGTATCAGGATGGAAACTTGTACTTTCTCTTCAACCATTGCAGTTGCAATTAAGTAAAAACAAAGTCACAAGAACTCGCAGACAAAGATCGCACACATGGTGCCAACTACTACCACCAATTACCTAAGACTATATTTTCAGATGATAAACAAGGCATCAAGATGGAAACTTGTACCTTCTCTTCAACCGTGGCAACTGCATCAGAAAAAACAAAGCCACAAGCACTCACGGACTGAATAAATAACACCACCAGTTACCTAATCACTATGTTTTCAAGATGATAAGTTGGGCCTCAAGATGGAAACTTTTACTTTCTCACCAATTACCTAAGTACTTTGTTTTCACGATGATAAATAAGTTAGGCCTCAATATGGAAACTTTTACTTTCTCTCCAGCCGTGGCAATTGCAATTTAGGAAAAAAAACAAAGTCAAAACAACGTACACATGGGAGCAAATAATACCACCAATTACCTAAGTCCTATGTTTCAAGATGATAAATAACTTAGGCCCAACATGGAAACTTTTACCTTCTCTCCGACCGTGGCAATTGCAATTCAGCAAAAACTAAGTCAAAAGCACCCATGGACAAAAGAACACACACGTGGAGGCAAATAATACACCAATTACCTAAGTACTATGTTTTCAAGATGATAAACAAGTTAGGCCTCAAGATGGAAACTTTTACTTGCTCTTCAACTGTGGCAATTGCAATTCATTGAAAACAAAGTCACACACAGACAAAAGAACACACACGTGGTGGCAAATAATATTATCAATTACCTAAGCGCTATATTTTCAAGATGATATATAAGTTAGGCCTCAAGATGAAAAGTTTTACTTTTATCTTCAACAACAGCAATTGCAATTCAGTAAAAACAAAGTCAGAAGCATTTACGGGCCAAAGAGCATACGAATGGCAGCAACTAATACCACCATTTACCTAAGTACTATGTTTTCAAGATGATAACTAAGATAGGCATCAAGATGAAAACTTTTACTTTCTCTTCAAATGTGGCAATTGCAGTTCAAAAAAAAAAAACAAAGTCACACTCATGGACAAAATAACACACGTGATGGCAAATAATACCACCAGTTACCTAATACTAGGGACAAAGATTTCAGGAATGACAACCCAAGAGTTTTCTAAGGAAAAAGATTAAAACAAGTCAAAACAAACAGTGATTCAAAGTTTCAATTTCATGAGCAAAGTCAGGATCTAAGAGACTAACCAAGGTGATTAGTCGGTTCATCCAGTAAGAGGATAGTAGGGCTAATGAACAAAGCTCGAGCCAATGCAATCCTCATTCTCCAGCCACCAGAAAAATCTGTCGTCTTCTTCGCCTGCATCTGCTTGTTAAAACCCAAACCATACAAGATTTCAGCAGCACGTTTCTCTGCAGTTGATGCATCCATTGCCTCCAAACGCTCATAGATAAGGTCAAGCCTATCTCCACCACCATCTTCCTGCAATCGTACCACGATGAATACAGTAAGAGAAAGGAATAACATCATATTACAAGCTCTTCATGAACCACAACAACGAGTCACTTGGACATACCTGACCAGCCAAAGCCTCAGCTTCTTTCTCCAATTTCAACCTCTCTTCATCACAACTAATGACAGCCTCAAGTGCAGACATCTCAGAAGCTTCAATCTCCCTAGTGAGATGATAAATATCCATATGCTCAGGAATTGGAAGTTCTCGGCATCCAATTGCAGCTAGAAGTGTTGATTTTCCACATCCATTTAATCCAAGCAATCCATATCGTCTGCGTGAATAAGATAATCAAGAGAACAAAATTTGAGCATAGTCCTTAATAACTGTCGTGAAAATTGTTGAAACGGGTGGATAAATTGTCAAACCTTCCGTAATTGAGCTCTAACATCGAATCAACAATGAGATCATGTCCATGAAAAGTAACAGATAATGACTCAATCTGGGAAAATTTTGAAAAGAAGAAAGTTCAAACAAGTTAATCTCATCAATATCACTACAATTCGATTTCAAAAAAAAAATCAAGCACAAAATCAGCGTAAGAATTCCCACATCTACATATCACCTGATCCCTAAAGCCCATAAAAAGGCAAATAAAAATATCAGATATAGCAAAACGAGTGAAAGAAACTTACGCGAATATCTCTGGAAAGAGGATGGGAACAAAGAACGCCGGTACAGGTCCGATCCGATATCTGAAGACTCTCAACTCCATCCGACAACTTATCCACGCTACTTCCGTTCTGAACAGCCGTCATGGACTTTGATGACGCCGACGCCGACGCCGACGCCGCTTTACCGCCTCTCTTGGCAGCGGCAGCCGCCTTCTTCTGCGCTGCCTTCTTCTTGCTTGCGTCCGACACCATCCTCACTAACCAAAATATCTAAAACCAAATCAAAAAAAGGAAAAAAATCAGATAAAGTGTTGATAATCTCATAACAACAACTTGAGAACGTCATGTATACAAAATAAAGAGAAAAGGAAAGAAACAAACCTCGAAGAAGAAGAGGAGGGTAGAGGAAGAAAGCAGACGGTGGATCTAGGGTTTCTGAGTATGTGTCCTGTTAGTTATAAGGAAGGACGACTAAGAAGGGACGACTATTGCTAGTATGAATACTAATGTGGCCCCCGTGGCACAGGAGAGAGAGAGAGAGAGGATTTTATTTAGAGAAAGTTAGTATGAAACGTGTACGGTTCTTATAATATTCAAACTCCAATCCTTGTTTTCTCTTCCCTCTTAGATTGCCTATTATTTAATAAAACACTTCTGCTGGGGTCTAGTGGTTGACGGTCCGACATGTACCTGGGCGGTGGCTGCATTTAGAACTTGGGCTCTTTTTAACTTCTTAGGACCACCCGCAATACCAAGTCGCTCACCCTCAACGACCCCCGCAGGAGAACCGTGCTGCTACTAATGTCTTCACAGAGAAGAGTGTAACTTTTGGTATTAGTACTGGCGAACATAAAGCCCTAGACACAGCTTTAGGGCTTATTTATAAGTTTATGCATACGTAGAATGGCTTTGGGCCTCCTCATCTTCATCTTAGAACTCCAATGCGAGGCTCTACATACTTTTTGGACCATTTACGAACTTTGCAATGATGAAAGCCGAAACATGAGCTAGTTTATTTTTCATTTTCTACCCAACTTGAGGAAGATATTACACGAATTTGATAATAATGATCATTTGGCTCTTTGGTTTCATCATCCTCGGTGATTTCCTAGTATAAAAGAGAAATGGAACAAGTACTTGTTGTAGAGCTTATTACATTTTCTTGTCACGTTCCATCTTATCTTATACATATTCAAAATAAGGATTCTACATTAATATTATGAATGTATAAATTTGGTAATTTATAGAAATTTTCTTAGAAGTTACCCTACTGATTAAAAGCTAATATACAGCTAGACCATGATAAAATTACCATTAACGTTATCATCAAAGCAAGCGAAAATTTTTTGTGCTTATCAATCTGTCAACCCTTGATAAGTAATAAGGCTTTGCATAGATTTGCATAAAAAATTAGTTGCATGTTATAATTTTATGCAACTATTATCAGTAGTAATAATCTTTTATAAATGTAAAGTTTTTTTTTGAGGAATATAAATGTAAAGTTATTATTTGTTTATCTTCTATATTCATGTAATTAATTGCCATTAATAGCATAAATGTATACTTATGCATGAGAACATAAGAAAGGATACTCTAGGCATTTCCACCGAGTTTCGCACATCATGCATGACTCCTCTTTTTGTTTTCTTGAGAGATGAGTATCGCAGCCCGTAGAGAAGACTCTTTTCTTCATGGACATCTCCAGGTACGAATTTCTACCCTTCATTGAGATGACAGATGCTATCCTTTCATTTCCATTTATTGAGTCCGATTATATCCTCCAATCGATTATCATTTGTGATGACGTGTTAATTTTTCTTTTGTGATATCGAAAGAAAGAGAAATATAGATTTAAAACTTTTAAAAATATTTCCAGTTGCATTTCACATAACATGCTGGAAGCAAATATAATTTTTAAGTTTCACAAAAGTTTAAGAAAATTATAAAATATGTCTATAGTTATTTTATTTTATAAATTACATATGATTGAATTATTTAAACGTTAGAAGTTAGCCAAAAAATTTAAATCCAACATGTTCCAATCAACTCAAACTTGATAAAGAATTTTGTTTTTATGTGGAAAATCAATTTTAGTGTAAAGTTGATAAGTGCATATTTATCTAATATTTATGTTTTAATTATCCCTTTTATTCTTCTTATTGATTTAATTATTAGGACTTAATTTGATTTAATATTTTCTTGTAGGAAATTATAATTTTTGCATGATGTGGGAAATTAAGAGGAAAACAACAATTAAATAGGCAGACACCACACGATAACCATTGGAGGATTAAATCAAGACACAAAATTAAACAATTAAAGGAGCATGCAACATGGGACAATTGAAGAGTCAATGCATATACGGACAGTAACAAAGACAAGAAGCAACAGGTGGCGGCGTTGAAAGGCAGCACGCAGAGCAAATGTGTCGTCTTGGAGAGCAGAAGCACAACGCAGAGAAGGTTTTAAGTGTGGCCTTTTTAATTGTCACATCAGGCTG
>JANVCL010000213.1:7070778-7112966 GCA_026546855.1 Erythroxylum incrassatum | reverse complement strand
ACGTCCTTTTCCCCAACCTGTGCACCTACATACATTAGTTTATTAAAGGTAACTGACTCACTACTACCCGTATTAATCAGGGCGATCGGATTTAGCGCCGCATCATCTGAAGAAGCACCACCCTCTTTAGCAATCAGTGCGTTCAACTTCTCTTTCCTTGGGCATTCTCTCCTAATAATAATAACTCAACTTTTTCAATAACAAATGTTGGCTTCTTCAAACAGGCCTTTGGGGTTCCTTTCTCAATTAGCCATAGTAGTCAATTTCTTATTTTCTTGTTTCTTTTCTTTAGGTTTCGTGTTTGGATTGATTACGACCTTAACCATCTAACTTCTTGGTTTACAAAGAGATGCATTAGTCGGGTTTCAAGTTAAATTATATTTGATATACCAACGTTGTGCTCAACTTGAAATTTGAAATCTAATTTTATAAAAGATGAATATAACCTAAAGTTCAATTAATTCAAACTTTTCTCTAACTTTAATTGAGTTAAACTAACTCTAATCAATTTTTTTATCATCCCTACAAACAATGAAATGAGAAATTATATACAAGTCTATAGAATAAATGGACAATATTTTTTGTTACAAATTATATGAGATATGATATATCTCTTTCACATTGTCCATCCATTTGTCATTATTGCACCTAAATTACCAATATTACACTTGTGTTCAATATAATATTTATTAGAAAAATTAAAATTGATATAATTATTTTTCTTCCAAACAAACATAAGCCATCCCGAAAGTTGATTATGTAAAACCCTTTTGTTTGCCCCAAAAGGAGCGGTAATCTCTTATCTTGGAGCGAATGATATAACTTATAGTTGTTAGCTCTATCGAGGACTAACATCTCTTAGTGTTAGTTAAGTTGTTCTTTCCAATTTTCTTTACACTCAAATTTGGCCTCACTCGACTTCGTGCATGCCCCCAAAGGTTGCTATTTCCTCCATTGCATACATTTCCTAGTCTTATCAAACTAGCTTTAGACTTTCTTGAAAGTAGGGGAAGGGAGGGCACTTGTAAGAGCTTAGATTCGTATGAATCCGTTGTGACATAAAGAATTTTGAAATCAAAAGCACCTTTCATAAGCACTATTATTGGAATTGATGTAGTTCTCTAATGGTTGGTCATTATGCTTAACACAAGGAGTTTGGACATTGAAACACTTTGCAAAAAAATAGTAAAAAGGGATTAAGAGACGGGATAAAGTAATTTTACTCTGCAAATGAATTTAAGAAGAAGAATCACTTTCTCTACTTTTATCATTAGTTCTATTGTAATATTAATTAGTAGAGTATTATATTTTATGAGTCTTAAAATCTAAATATGTTATACTTATAGCTTTGTTTAAAACTTAATATATTTAATGCTCATTTACTATTTCCATCCTTCAAATACTGTATATTTATTTTTAATTTTAATATTTTGTTTATTTTATTTTTCCAAAATTTTTGGGAAGACATTTTCCAAATTTTCTTATTTTTTATCAATATTTATTACTTTTATGTATACAACATAAACAAGTAAACTCAATTTAGGTATAATAAATAAATAGAATAAAACATAACTATAGCTAAAGAATCCAATCATATTTTTAGTTTTTTGTTTTCACTTTAAAAATTGATAAAATTATTTAATTATTTTTAATTTATTTATATATTTATAACATATGAATTAGTTTTATTTTTTTATTTTAGTCTTTTATAATCTAATATATTAGATATATTAAAATTATCTGACTATTTAATATTATCTGTTAATAAAGTTAAATTTAATATAATTTAATTATTCAAGTTGATGGTAATGTTAAAATTTTTAAAAGAACTTCACATGATTCTTACATTTTAAAAGATAAATTTTATTAAAAATTAAAAAATTATTTATATAAAATTGAGATTATTTAAAACTTTTAAAGATAATCTGAAACGATATATAATATTAACTGATATTAGTATTATACTATACTAATGCTTCGATCCCCACATGAATGAGCACAATTTATAGTTTAAAGCTAAGCCCACTATGTTACCTACATCTTCAATTGCTTTCGCATAATAAACATTGGGTAATGTTGCTCCTGCTCCACTCCACTCTAAGCTAATATATTTGTTCACTTTTCTCATATTATAAAACTCAACTGTAAGTTTTCTCAGAACAAGATATATAAACATTGAAGTTCTTTCAGAGTACTACATTTTCATAAGCCTTCCACTTCTTGATAAATGTAACTTCAATAATAGTAGTAATCAATTTTTATTTGATTGATAAAAAACTAAATTTTTAATAAGATATCAATATGTATAATTTACAAGGGTTCTTTTCTTTTACATAAATGTGTATGTAAAATCCAATTTATTTCAAACCCAATATACATTAATATGAGCGGTAATTAGATTATGATAATAAACCTAAACTAAGGAATATAATAAATGTAAAACAAAGTGGAGGGTAAAAGAAAATTATATTAATTAATATTCTCAAAAGATATCAGTGTATAATAAGGTGTCCAATTCCTTTCAATTCTACACTCAATAACATCTCACTTTTCTACTCTATTTTATAACATAGCACAATAAATCTTATTTATAGGAGAAGTATGGGACAAGTGAATCATTTACCGCTTTATTGTAAAATATTGTAAAACTTTGCATTATCATTAATTTCTTTCAATTTCTTTATGGCCATTAATTTGTTTTTCTAAATATTTGTCCATTTAACCGCCTTATGCTTTTGTAAGTAGATATTTCCTTCATTTTCTTGAAACTTTCTTAGAGTTGCCAGCAACTTCTAGAGAGAGGTAATTTGGTGATCATTTTGCACTTTATCTCAATAACTAATCTCTGTAATGTTATTCTTGGGATCATCTAAAGCTGCTTTCGAAATTCTTCTAACTTGATTGTGCTTAGTTCCTTAGTAAATATATTTGTAACTTGTTCTTCTGTTATGATATATTTCATTTCAAACTCACCTTACAACACCTTTTGTCATATGAAATGATAGTGCACCTCCATGTGCTTAGTCCTTGCATAAAAAATTAGATTTTCTACCAAGCTACCTACAGTCTAGTTATCCCAATATAAATTCATTGTATAGTCAGTTGGTTGATGTAAATCTATTAATAACTGCATTAACCATATGCACTCTTAAGCTACTATAGTTGTCGCTTTATACTTCGCTTCTGTTCTTAATAAAGATTAATAGGTTCTCTCTTATTGCACTAAGATATGACTTTAGATCCAAGACTAAATATATATCCAGTGGTCAAACAACGAGTATTATGGTCACCAACATAATTAGCATCACAATATCCTATAACTTCATATGACACATCTTTCTTATATAATATCCCATAATCAATAGCACTTCTAATATATCTTAAAATTCAAGATACAACATCCAAATGCATCTTCTACAAATTTTGCATGACTCGACTTACCATACCCACAATACATGATATGTTAGGTCGTGTTAAAATTAGGTAGGTTAAACTAACCATTAGATGTCTAGACATTATGGCATCCTTTAATTCCTCTCCTTCTATATAGCATAACTTAGAATTAACTTCCAGAGGTGTTGAAATTGACTTATAATTTAATATATCATGTTTCTCAAGTGGATCTTGAGCATACTTTTGTTGGCATAGAAATAACTCATCTTTGGTTCTGTCAATTTTAAGTCTTAAGAAGTGTTTTAACTCTCCAAGTTATTTTATTTGGAAGCATATAGACAAATTGCTTCTTGTTTGATGAACCTCCTTTTTGTTGCCCCTTGTGATAATAAAGTTATTTATATAAACTAGCACTATAGCTATTCCAAACTTTCACAAACAAACTTAGTCTATTAGTGCCATTGAATATCCGCAACAAAAATTCTATTATCTTACCATATCATGCTCTTAGTGCTTCCTTCAATCCATACAGAGATTTCTTCAATTTACATACATAATTTAGACGAGCCTTGCTCTCAAAACCTCTTAACATCTATCTACCAAAATCTCTAAGATTTGTTAGCCATCAGAGCTAACAACACACGTACAGTAATGATCTTGATACTGAACTAAATGCCTCTTTATAACTAACATTGGATTTTTATGAAAAACCTCTAGCCATTAAATGGGCCTTGTATCTCTCCACCAATCCATCAAATCGATTCTTCAATTTGTATACTCATTTACAAGAGATGGTTTGTACTTTGGTAAGTGGTACTAACTCCCAAGTTTCATTTTATTTTAATTCCTTGATTTCTTCTTCTATTACATCTCTCCATTCTTTTATTTGGACTAACTCTTCATATATAATTGTCTCTTTTACAACATTATCTTCTAACAACGACACATTCATATATTTAGGATTTAGCTTCCAGATCCTTAAAGATCTTCCTAGTTGTATCTAAGAATTTAAATCCTCCAATTCTTCTATGTAATATGGCCTCTCTTCTTCTAGAGACCTAATGTGTATTCTAATCTGCCACATATTCTTCCTTTTATTTGGTGGTATTGCTTTAGCTTGTTCAAGTGATGGCTCAACACTAACGACTTCTTTTTGTGATGGATATATTTCTTTGGCTTCTATTTATACATTATGTTTATACTTGGTCCTCAATTTCGCTCAAGTTTAGTAATAATGCTACTCATGGGGACTACCATAAAAACGCTTCGTCAAATTCTATATTTCTATATACATAGCATCGTCTAGTTGTTGGATTGCAATACATCCATCCTTTTTACTGATTATCAGAACCCACCCAAATACAAAAAATAACCTTTTAAACAAACTTGTTATATTTCTTATTAGGCATAAACATATAGCAAACAAAACCAAAAACTTTAAAAACAATTTATATATGGTTTTATGCGCTATAGTTTCTTATATGGAAAAATAAACCAGCTTGAGTTAGCTTGTTAATTACATACACAACAGTTTTCGTACAATCTACCTGAAATCATGGTGGAGCATTTTCAGTGTGCATAGTATTTTGGAAATCTAACTATCATTATATTCTGCACTCATAAAGATACTAAATGAATTTCTCCAAATTATATCTCCCCTACTATTGTTGCTTAGGCAACAAATGTTGCATCATATTTCCTTTTTAGTGATCTCCTTAAAATCCTTAAACTTTGTTAAAGCTTCTAATTTCTCCTTTATAAAGTTTGTCTATATCTATCTCGACAAATCATCAATAAATGTAATCATAGACCAATTTTTATTGATTGATAATTGCTTCATTGATCCCAAAAATCTGAGTACACTAACTCCAATAGTTCTTATGCTTTGTATTTGGATTCTTCATAGAGTAGCTTGTGAGCTTTACTATACTAACATCTAGTAAAAATTATGTTGTCTCATATCTCTAAAGTTGGTAAGCCCCTAACATAGATTTCTTCATTATTACCTTCAAATTATTATAGACCACATGCTTGAGCTTTACGTGCCATAAATTTGTTGTCTCATTTTTTCTGGTCTTCTCCATATATGCCTTTTATGCTAACAAGATATAAACAAACTTGAGTAGCATTCCTTCCATTAGTGGTGGAATTGTATGCCTCAAACTTCAATATACATTTACATCTTTTGACCTAAACACCATATAATTGCCTAAAGATGCTAGTTATTAGAGTGATAATAAATTTTTTTCATCTTAGGTACATGATAAACATGGTCCAATTGCACTTAATGTGGGCTAGAACAAGGAACAATAACTATCTTGCCAATATGAGCAATGGACAACCTTGAGGTATTTGATGTCACCATGACATGTTCTCCTTTGTACTCCGACATGTTTAGGAGTTTCTCTTTGTTCCCAGTTATATAGTTGGAGCAACTAGAGTCAATAATTCAGTCACCATCATAATCAATTGTATCATTCATAAAGTACCCTAATACATATTTATATTTTCCTTCAACAAATTTCTGAGCTTCATTATTTTTGGATTACACCTCTATTTACATTATTTAGACAAATTTTGAAATATTTAACTCTATTAATTTTGTCTTATGCTTATTGGATGATTTGATATCCATTATGTGTTGTTTTCTCAGTCCAGGAAAACTAACTTAGGTGAATTGGGAATTGTATGTACTATATAAGGTCAATAAACCATATAATTCTTCTATAAAACTAGACTCTTCTATAGCAAATAAGGCATGAAAAAATCCATTCTTCTTCACTTTTATTTTATGTGAATATGACGTCATTTCCTTCAACCTTCTTAGTCCAATAGTATCGAGTAAAGTGTCCTTTTCGTTCACACTTATAGCACGAAGATATTTCTTTTCTTCTTTGTCATCCTTGTTTCAGGGGCATTTAGCTCCCCTTCACTATGAACCTAACCTTATTGTCTTTTTGTTGAGCCTTCTCATTTGTCGTTGAATCTTGTAACTTTCTTGTCTTTTCAAGAAACTTTGTTTTTAGTGAAGAAAACCTTGTCCTCTGTGTTTATTGAAACTTTGGATATTTGCTTGTTCAAAGCTTCTTAATTGGTCGAGATATTCTCTAACTCCATTAAAGTTAGTTCCTTATAATAGGCCCAAATAGCTATAAATTATTCCATTATATTTGAGATTTAATCCATAAATAATAATTCTTCGCTTATACGCCTCACTAATTGCATTTTTTGAATCCAGTGTTGCAAATTTCATTGTAAATAGATTTTATTTTGGTGAAATACTGTCTCCTTAATTGATAGACGTGAGTTCATTTTCTGAATTCTAATTGGTGCAACTTTCTCATGAAAGTATAACCAGAGTATCTCAAGCCTCCTTTGGAGTCGTTAAGTCCCTAATCTGCTATAAAAGTTCATCTTCTACAATTGCAGATAACACGTACATATTATTTCAAGCTCTAATCTTCCATTTTCTATTATCTTTTTCAATTGTTGATGGGCTTGTCTCTTCACCACAAACAATGTTCCATAAATCTTTTTCATTTATTGTTATCATAGTTATTGTTGTTGAGCTTCTTGATCAAATTACTTGAGGATGCGAGATTTGTTATGACACCCTTGTAGTGCACATCACTTTCACCAAATTTATCTTGATCCCATATCAAGAATCTTCATAGTTTGTGATTGTATTTTGACATAATCTCCTCATATCACGTGATCGTTGGAAACACAAACTCACTAACTCCTATGTATTTAACATAATATGGTACCAAATATAAAACAAAGTGGTGGGTAAAAGAAAATTATATTGATTAATATTCTCAAAAGAAGATAATGACTTATCAGTCATTTTTTGGCAGATTGAAAGGTTTTAGATATTTTACTATGTCAAATTACTGATAATTATGTTTAATCAGCTGATTAGATTAACTGATTGAGCTCAATCTGTTGATTTTGAAAAACGCTACTATGAGGAGTGTTTTCAAATTAAAGGACTAAAAGACTATTATATCCAAAAGTTATCACAAATTATTTAAAGAGATAGAGATAGAGATAGAGATATAAATTTGTCTTAATTTATACAAATTTTAAAAAGTTAGTGATTGAATTAAAATATTTAATATTATATTAAAATTTAAAAAAGTTAGTGATTGAATTAAAATATTTAATATTATATTAAAATTTTTAAAAAATTTAAAAACTCTTAAATTTGTTATCTCTAATTATATTATATTAATTTCTTTTGTATAGATATGATATTTAAGCCCCTTTTGATATCAATATTTAGTATATAATATTATTATCACTTGTATATTATGTTTAATTCAATTCAATTTAATCTAAAATTAATTATTTTTATCTGAGTTTAAATTTTAAGAGATTAATATAAATAGTTTTTAAAATAATTTTATTTAAATTTAATGTATTAAAAATATAGTTTCAATTTTTAAAAGTTAAAAAGTTAAAATAAAAATAACAAAAAATGTATATTTCTTTAAATTAGAAATTAAATTGATATCATTTTTACATACACAATTTCATATTAAGCTTGTTGGTGCTGCATTTGAGGAAAAACTCCTGGTGTGATCCGAGTAAACTCATTCTCAAGGTTATTTTTAGTGGCATTTCAATGATCTCTCAAGTTCTTCAGTTGCCCTTGCCAATTCAAGAGGGTCTCGAGAAGTTTTTAATCGAACTCATTCATCATTAAGAAGTTATATTGAGATGGCTTTTGGTGTTCTTAAGGCTCGATGGAAGATATTGGAGAAAATGATAGTGTTGACTTCTTTTGCACTTTTTAAATTCTTATGAAAATATTTAAATAAATACTAAGATATAAATAACTAATACTCATGTTCTTATAAATCTTTTTTTAAGTCATACCCTCGTAAGCCATTTTTACACATAAACTGTTAATACTAAATAGTTAATTTTATGAAACATCTTTAAATAAACCGTTGATATTATCCGATGGTCAAATTAACTATATTAAGTTGTTGTTAGCTAACCGTTGATAAAATTAGCTAACAACTAATACAACCGGCTGATTGTCAAACAGGCCAATGTATAATGAAATGCCAAGCTTCTTTTTACTCTCTCTATCTTCCTTTATATTATTTGTTCCTCTCAATTCTACACTCATTAGCATCTAACTTTTCTATTCTATTTTACAACATAACACAAAGTCCTATTTAGAACTGCCTTATTGTAAAATATTATAGAACTTTTTTATCATCATTAATTTTTTTATAGCCATTAATTCATTTTCGAAGACATTTCTCCATTCTGCCTTACGCTCATACAAGTAGATATTTTCTTCATTTCCTTGAAATTTCTTTAGCTCTAGAGAGATAAAAGTCGGCGATTATTTAACAATTAACAACAATTTGTATCCTAAGTTCTGTTATATATTATCTTTCTTACAGCATAATATATTCAAGTATTGGGATAACTGATCTTTACCATCTCTACTTGCAAGTTCCCGAGTCATGCCAGAATTTTTAAACGGGTTTTAAAACTTGTATTTTTACTGTAATAAACACAAGTAACATCAAAGCATTGCTTTCACAGCCAAAATCTTTACGCTCATTTGTAATTATATTCTTTTTATGGTTGCCCATTTGTAGAACCGGTTTTGGTTAAACAAAATGCTACTTACTTGTTACCTATTTTAGATTTCAGTTAAGATCTGTTGCTTAAAATATTCATTCGGCACAAATTCACACATTTGTATAGTATTCAGCAACTTACCAGTACATGTAAGCGAAAATGCCGCTTGCCCCTGGAACTAAATATTACAACCATGTGACTTGGACTTGAATTAATAGTGCATCTTACAGTTACAGACAAATCTCTATAATCGACAGCATCTTGCCTTGGAAATATACAATATTATAACTTGGACTTCACTTTCTCAATAAGCTCTCTTCTTAGGATTTTACCTGAAGCCGATTTAGGGACGCTGTTTATGAACGTCACTCTACGCAATCTTTTGAAAGGTGCAACCTGCAACACTAAAAATTGGTTAAAGACGCATTCAAGTAGAAGCTCCTGACCTTGTTCCTCTGTGTTCAACCTTGAAAATTCTACAATGCAGAACGCCACATTGCTTCCAAGTAAAAGTACACTAAATGCTTCAACTAATAAACAGTGAATTGGTTGCACACATTAACCAAAAAAAAAAAAGACAATAAAACAAAAGATATACGCGATTTTATGCTCACAGCACAAAATGGATCATTACTAGACCACTCCAGGAAGATATGTTTGAAATTGAAAGCAAATGAAACAATCGAATCATCAAGAAGGAAAAAACAAGCCAATGACAAAGTCCTCCACTGACCCTGAGAATTCAGATTATCATGGAATCTCGCAGATTACCCTTAAAGCATCATTTACCTGATCAGCAATGAACTTCTTTACATCTTCTTCAGTAAGAGAACTTTGGGGTGAGCGCACAACATATGCTACTGGGACCTCACCAGCCTCAGCATCTGGAAATCTACAAGTTGCGTCACCAAAATATTACTGGAATGAACTTGTGACAGGATTTATTATTGTTTTATTTGTTGCAACTTGTGTGCTGTATCCAGCAAGTACAAAACCACACGTATTGAACTTACGGGATGACAACAGAGTCCAGTATTTCAGGATGAGAAACAAGCAGCCCTTCTAGCTCAGCTGGTGCAATCTATTAAGAATTAACAGGTAACAAAATCATAAATACAGTTTCCATCCAGCCCTGATTCAGTGAAGCAATTTAGTTTTTTATTTTTCAAAATGACTAAAATATCGTCAGTTTGCTCTGGTGTTTATTCTTGGAATAGACTTGCCTGAAAACCTTTATACTTGATCAGTTCTTTAATTCGATCAACAACAAACAGCTGTCCATTCTCATCAAAATAACCCAGATCTCCTGTATGCACCCAACCCTTCTTATCAATGGTCTGCTTTGTGGCCTGTGGATTGTTGAGATAACCTGCCAATGAATTTCGAAATCTCAAAACGTAGTGATGTCAAATGAATACCTAGTATGGAGTGGAAATAAATAATGGTAAGAAAACTGTAACGTAACTAAAGAGACTTGAGAGCTTTATGCAAAACCTTCATTTGGGATGAGATTCGAGCTGACTGCTAATACACACAACAAGGTAATGTTAATATTTATTTAGGGGGCCACTGATTATACGTGAGATCTTAGAAGTTAGATTACATTCATAAATAGCCTGGTTTCATTTGAATTTTAACCTTAGCTTTCTTACGTTGTTTTAAAAACCATTTATACGTACCTCTGTAATGCTTGACAAAGGTCTGATAATCCTACTGATATTTCAAGGCAATTATCAAGGGCATAAAAGAATTTTCAATCTCTTTCCAGAGGAACTTAAAGAGTGAAAAGGGAAAAAAATAGGATTAAAGTACTTTAGAAAACAGCCACACAGTCTCCAATATGAAAGGAGGAAAGTGGTTTAGCAAAAATCCATGAGAAGTGATATGAAACATGATTTCATGACCTTGGAAGCCAGAATATAAGAGATAAGACGAAGTAGAAGTCAATTCTCCACAAATATATAATTGTGTTAATCAAGTAACTTAACAGGATGATTACTGTATAACAGGGATGTCTATCCAAATTTTCAATCAAAATTTCAGAGCAAAACTGGACAATGAGATTCATTATTAAGCTCTTTTCCATAAAGGCAAATAAGAGTTGTCCAATATCATGTTTTATAAAAGCTTATTCAGAACTGCAGCTTCACATTAACAAATTGTAAGTTTAGGGTAGGAGATGGCGAAGACATTTGGTGGTGGTTTGATAATTGGACTGATTTCGATCCTCTTTTGATGTGTAATGACTTACAAGTGTTAAGAAATAGGATTCCTAGGGAGGCTAAAGTTGCATGGTTCATACAGGAGAGGGATAGGATCTGAAATTTTAGGCATTTTCAATTGCTGGAAAACTACTTACCTGAGTTGCCTACTATACGAAGGAGGGATAAGATGATATGGACTGTACATACTAGCAGGATATTCAATAATAAATTGGCTCATAATCTACAGGTGGCACCAATGGAGTTAGTCCCATGGGCTGAAACCGTATGGAAGCAGGTATTGAGTCCTAAATCTGCCATTTTCTTGTGGTTAGTTATAAAGAACAATTTGAGAACTAAAGACTGTTGATTTGGGAGTTACAATCCACTATGCCTCTTATGTAAACAAATGAGAGCAGAAATTATCTGTTCTTTGAGTGTGGATATAGCAAATTGATGTGGAGCAGAATTTTGAACATGGTTAGACTTTCAAGGTTCTCCTTTGATTGGTATGAAACACTGAACTCTATCATTCGGTATTCCAACTCTGGTCAAAGGGATGGACTTATCATCAAGACTTCCTTCTAGATGGTGATCTATTATATATGGAGGGAGAGAAATAGGAGAATTTACAAAAATGAGGAGCAGCAAAAATATGAACTTGCCGAGGCAATTGTCAACTTGATTAGAGAGACTATAATAGCCAAAAGGAAGCAAGACAACATTAGCCAAGAACTTAAGAGCGATATGGTTAATCTGATTTTTGTTTTGTAATTTGCCGTACATTCTGTGTAGTGTAGTTTCTTACTGCTTGTAGGATCCTTGAGGAGGATTGTGTATAAGTTTCTGCTTTGGTAATATATTTCCTTTTTAAATTTCAAAAACAAAATTGTAAGTATTCTTACCTTGCATCATATTGGGTCCTCGGACCCATATTTCCCCCAATTGATTAGGAGGAAGAGGCTTCAAAGTGTCTACACTAACTACTTGTGACTCCACTCCTGCACCAAGCGTTCCAGCTGATCCAGTATGTCGAGTACCCACCCTGTGATTCTCCATTGAGATGATGCCACTAGTTTCAGTCATACCATAACCCTGAAGGCACAGACACCTACTTCAAGATGAGTGTCATGTTTTAGTGTTTCTTTTTTCTTTGTGGTTTATCTTTCTGTTTGTTGGGACAACGGGAAACAGCAGAATCTTTTGAATCCTGACTATCAATACTATGGTATGTATTCTGTAATCTGAAGAAGCATTGGTAGGAAAACTAAAAACATGTTTCCATTTCTTTTCTCCTCCTTCGTTTCTCTAAGCACCAGCCAAATGTAGCAGTGCTCATGGATTATTTTAACATTAGTTTGTTCCTTCTTAGATGTTCATCATTGCTGTTAGTGAGCTTAATGGAAAATCAAACTGTATCCATGAGGAATAACCATTGACATATGAAATTAAACTATATCAAGATTATTTTAAACTACTGTATGTATGGCTTGGCAGAAAAAGTCCAAATTAATCATTATGGATAAAATTTTTGCTTCATCTGAAAAAAGAAGTTGGTTTAGGGAAAACTAAGCTTGACCTAATATCTAGATGCGAACATGGTATTCAGAGGAACATATGTAATTCTATCCTTCTTTCCTCAAAGGAACCAAACCTTCGGCCACCTTCAAAAACACTAGGTGTGAAATATAACAATGTAAGAAAGGTCCATAATCATTTTAATGTACAAAGCTCGCTCATGGTGCAGACCTATACCATATATTATGTGTCGTGATGCTAGACCTGAAAGGCCAACATTTTAGATGCAGGAGAACAGGCTGTCTTATGTGGAAACAGCATATTTAGAAGCAAGCAACCATCAAAGGGTAGATAGCACAGAGTATCTATAATATGTAAAGCCTGAATCATTCTATGAAGAATTGCAATAGGTTCTCGCTAATTACCTGCGCAACTGCGGCATGAGGAAAATTCTTGGCACATTCTTCCATCAATTCTTTTCCCAGAGGAGCTGCACCAGAGCCAATATGCTGTAATGAAGAAAGGTCGTACTTTTTCAGGACAGAAATATGTTTAGCTAAAGCCAGGATTATGGGAGGCACAACCCACATATGAGTCACTCTATACTTCTCCACAGCCCTCAAAATCATCTCAAAATCAAACTTTCCCATGGATACAATCGCATTGCCCTTTTGCAACTGCGAATAAGTAATCACTGCCAATCCAAACACATGAAACATGGGCAAGAAACAGAGAAATACGTGGTGCATTTCACCAGCCATTTCTTGGTCCATAGTGATCATTAGTGATGCAGCTATGAAATTCCCATGAGTCAATATCACTCCCTTACTGGTCCCAGTCGTTCCTGAAGAATACAGAAGGGCTGCTACATCAGTTTGCTTTATACTAGTCACAGGGAATTCAGATTTAGACCCTCCCAACTCGACCAAATCATGGAAACTTCTTATTCCTGAACTGGGTTTTGCAGAAGCAGACTCCTTGGGTCCTAGGAACACAGTTGGCAGATTAAAGTCTCTAATTTTGCTCCACAACTCTGGGATGGTGATGATCAACTTGGGATTTGAGTCCTTAATCTGTTTCGATAGTTCGGTGGTAGTATACAGAGGATTGGCGGTTGTTACAATAGCACCAATTGATACGATGGCCAAAAAACAGATAGGGTATTGATATGAATTAGGTGCTAAGATAAGAACCACATCACCTTTAGAGATACCCAGATGGCGTAAGCCATGAGCGACCTTGATAACAGTGGATTTGAGCTGTGCAAAAGATAAGGAGATGGATAAATCTGCATCAAAAAGAGCTGGTTTTTGAGGGTATGAATTGGAGTTGCTAAACAAAAAGGAAACCATAGACAAATTGGGATCTTTAGGAACGACGAGGGTAGGTCTGAGAGACCGGTAAATGCCATCACGGCCATATCCAGATTTCTCCATTGCAACTTGAAAGTATAACCGGCTTAATGCAAAGACTTTGTATTGGATTGCGTGGTAGGTGAGTGTTAGTCCTCTTTACATAGCCATCATAAGGAAAAATATCCAAAAGTTGTGGCAGATCCAACGTTGTAATTTAGCGAGAGATCGAGAGAATCAACCAGTTAAAGGACTAGCAGTTAATGCAACGATAACTTCGATTAAAACACAACAAAATTACATTCTGTGATTATAATTTTCCAATAGCAATGGTCGAATCAGTTTGGCCTTCGCGGATAATTTTTTGGGGAAAAAATGATGCGATGGCCTTGAATTACTCGAATAAGGAGGAGATTTGTTATTTTCCATTTTGTCCACCTTCGTGAAACTTTGTATAGGAAATATACAATTCATTCCGCAATATTCTGATTCTCTCTCTTTTAAAAGTATCTATTTACTAATGTTCCTACTAATCCTCGACTACTTGCTTGGATCTGTCGCTATGTCTTGTCTAGGTCCCACCAGCTTCTCCAACATGTGCGTCATCCATAAGCCACCCATCTGTTTAGTGTCGATTTGCCATCTTTTACTCTTGACTGCTCAGCGTAGATACCACTTGTTGCCTTAGGCTTCCCAACAATCTGCCTTGCATATTTATTCCTTGACTTTTTTCCCAGATGCGCCATCTATTGCTTGGTCGTGATGCTCCTTTTGATTCACCGTGTTTATCTTGTCGTCCTGCTTTGTCTGGTTTCAATTGATGTCGCCTTCACTGTTGGTTTTTTCTTTGGACTGTTGGGCATTTGCAAAGTTTTTTATTGGACTGCTTTGTTATTTACGTCAGGCTGCTACTGCTGTTCTGGCCAAACTCTTGCCTGTATTCTTCACACTATTTTATTGCCTATGGAGAAACTTTGACATTTCGCAACCCTTTACCACTATTTTAACTCGTCCAAATTATAACATTTAGGCTCAAGCAATAAAAAATTTCTTGATAGGTCGCAAGTTTTGACGTCTTGTTACCGGAGACATCATAACCCCAATTAGAGAGCAAGATGAAACTAATGCCAAATTTGCAGACCGACTTAAAGATTGGGACAGTAACAATTATCAAATCATCACTTGGTTTTGCAATACCTCTGTTACCTTTGTCCACATCCAATCTGCTAATTTGACTCTGCCCAAGATATTTGGGATTTATTAGTTACTCAATATCAAACTACTGACCTTGCTCATTATTATCACTTGTAGACTAATCTTTATTAGATCAAACAAAAGTGGGTCAGTCTATTAATGATTTTCTTGCTCAGGTCCTATCTGGAACCAACTATCTCAGGCCAAAATCAGTGAAGATCATCTCCATCTCATTTAGGTCCTAATGGCTCTTCGTCCTAAGTATGAAGCTGTTTGGGCCTCCCTGCTCCATTGCAAACCTCTTTCATTATTGGATACCGTTATCTAGGAAATTATTTTTGAAGAGACTCGCCTTAAACTCGATAAAACTCTTTAGTTTGAAGTCGCTCTTACCACTCCGCGATAAGCCCCTCCAAAATCTGACCGCCAATCTGGCAGTCAATTATGTAAGAATTGTCGTCTTCTTGGCCATATTTTTGCTAATTGTCCTACTGTCAAATGCATATATTGTCGTAGTTTGAGTCATATTCTTAAACATTGTCCCACATAACCTCCGAGATCGAAAGGCGGGAACTTAAAATCTAAGAATGTTTCAAAGCCTAGACCCTCCTTTGTCATTGCTGCTGCTACCTCTGCACTTGCTGCATAAGGTTCTCCTCCCATCACTCTCGGTGATATCAAGGTACTCTTCAAACAGGTTATATCTTCCAACCCCTGCACTGCCATGTCTATTAATTTGGGTAACTCTTATTGGCTTTTTGACTATATTTGTTGTAATCATATTACCACAAATCTTACATCCTTGTCTTCTGCAATACCTGTTTCTTCCTTACCACCCATTCAAACAACTAATGGCACTAAAATGAAGATCACTCACACTGGCTCTGTTTCTACCTTTACTCTTAATTTTCGTAACACCTACTATATTCCTAGCTTAACCCTCAATCTCATCTCTATCAGTCAATTGTGTGAAAAGGGTTTTAAGTCTGAAATTTTCTCCTTTTATTGTTCAGGTTCAAGACCGGCAAACAAGATGGATTCATGGGACTTGTTTTCTTAGTTTTTATTTGTTCAGTGTGTAGTCTTATTTTTAGATAAACATGACCTTTCAATGATCACAGGTACTCTTACGAATTGTAAGAATGAAGAATGAGTGGAGACAAGTCAAATAACAGTTGAAGCAAACATTTTTTGAGAGATAACGACATGTAAGGAATGATGAACAAGTGAAGACAAGTCAAATAGTAGTTGAAAGAAGCATTTTTTGATAGATACGATGGTGTAGGCTATTACACGCCCTTGTCCTTTACTTACATGATTGTGTGGGTAGGGTTGGTAATGGGTCGGGTCGACCTCGAGCCTGGGCAGCTTCTTCCCGAGCTTGGGCCAAGCTCGAGGCTCGATCGGGCCAAAGGCAATACAGCAATAGCCTAAGTCTGACCAGATCTAGGCATCTTGAAACTTGATTTAGCCTAACCCATTCTAATTTTTTAATTTTTTAAGTTTAAAAACATCAATTTTTGCAAAACACATCGTTTTTCCTTATATCTATCACAACTCTGCCCAAACTAGCCCTGAGCAGCTCGAATCGAAACCTAATAGGTTTGATTAATTGAGCCTGACTAGGTTAGACCTAGTCAAAAGTCAAGCCTACGTGTGAATCAACATATAAGTCATTAAAAATGTGTGCAGAAGGGTGTGAAGAATCGAAGACATACAACAGTTGTGTATACACCTATGTTCATAACATACACAACTAGGTATGATGACCGTATAATTCTCTAAAATAGTATTCTGCGATATCTTTGAACTTGAATGGGACATGTTCAATTACACGGTTACATCTACGATATCTTCAAACTTGGAAGGAATAAGGTCAATTACATTGCGATATTTTCGAACACAAAAGGGACACAGTCAATTTTCCAATTTTGAAGATATCGCGGATGTACACAGTTTGTACGTCACAGAAAAATCCACCTTTCGGAATATAAGAGAGAAAAAGTCATCTATTTTATGCATGAGCAGCTAGAACACCGAAAAGTAAAGAAAAACTGAGTGTGAGTGAGTAGAGAAGGTTTCTCATTCTTTGGTTGATAGTTTATAGAGCAAAGAGAGATTGTTTTCGATATTAGTTTAGGAAGAGTGTTGAGATGTTATATCAGCTTATTTTTACTTCTGAAATTTGGTACAACAACTTGTATTTATAGTATGATATAGTTTCGAGTAAGAGCTAATAACTCGGAATTCAAACTCTTGCAAATTTTTATTTAAATTTACTGAATTCATTTGTCAACTTGACTCGTAATTTTTCCTTATATATTGGAAGATTTTTCATGTAAATTTAGTGTCCGTGTTATATTTGGTGTTCATGTTATTATCTTTTCATTCTCTTACTACTCAGAATAATTTTTTTATTAACCTTGAGAGAGTTGTGTTTTGAGGAAGGAAATCAGTAAGGAGTGTCATGACTCCAAATGGGTAAGACATCTTGGTGTACATCCCACATTGGCACTTATAGAACATGCATACTATTGCCCCCAAATGTGCGGCGACATTGATTTATATGTTAAGACTTGTCTTATGTGCCAACAAAATAAGGTGGATCAATAGAAACAAACTGGTTTGCTATAACCATTGCCTATTTTTTAGAAGCCTTGGGAGAGTAGCTCTATGGATTTCATTACATGTCTACCAAAGTCTAAGGGATGTAGCAACATTATGGTGGTGGTAGATCAATTTAGCAAGTGTGGAGTGTTCATCCTTATGCCTACAAAATTTACAGTCGAGGATGTGACACATCTATTATTTTGTTATGTGCTGAAGTATTGGGGTATATCGAAGACGATTGTAAGCGATCGAGATACTCGCTTCATTGGGAGGTTTTGGATAAAGCTATTCAAGCTATTAGGGTCCAAGCTTAATTTCTCTACAAGCTTTCATCCTCAAACCGATGGCCAGACAGAGAGAGTGAATGCATTGTTGGAATTATTTTTTAGGCATTATGTTAGTGCCAACCAGCATGATTGGGCTAAGTTGCTTGATGTTGCCCAATTCTCATATAATTTGCAAAAGAGTGAGTTAATGGCAGACTGTTGCATTCAAAATCACCAAAGGTTGGCATGAAAAAACTGATATGGCACGAGCATACTTGGCAAAAGCTACCAAGTGAATGAAAAAGTGGGCTGATACCAAGAGGAGACACTTGGAGTTCAAGGAAGGAGACTTAGTAATGGTGAAGCTCCTTCCCCCGTCAAAGCTGACGATTCACTAAGGTGCACAAGGGGCTAGTAAGGAGATATGAGAACCCTTTTCTCCACGAGAAAATGATTAGTAAGTTAGCCTACCATTTGAGGTTTCCATCCCATTTGGAATTGCATCTAGTTTTTTTTATGAGCTTATTAAAACATGTTGACAAGGATAAACCAAGTAGGGGCGAGTCGAGGAGAACACCCACAGCCATCCTACTTCTCACGAGCACGAGTTAGAGGAAATCCTAGCACATTATGTTATACTGAGGAGGGGTTCCCATCTAAGTTATGTGGAGTAATTTGTGAAATGGAAGGGATTACCTAATAGTGAGGTGAGTTGGGAGCATCAGCTCACGTTATGGGACTATAAAGAAATGATCGAGGTATACAAGGAGCACGCGATGAGGGTGTCGCCCAAATAAGTGGGGGAGAATGTCACGTTCTGCATGTTTTGAAGCCCATAAGGTGAGGTTTGGTCCAAAAGAGTCGTCTGGAGCATGTTTGAATCTTCTAGAAGCTTCTAAAATATGCTAGAAGCTTATAAAACACTCTGGAAGCTTCTATAATATGGTAGAAGAATATGGAAGCTTGTGGAAGCTGTTAAGTGACCGTTTTACCATAATAGCTTAAGCTGTTGTGTGAGGCCAACTTAATTAGTTTTATATATTCACTAACACACCCCCTCAAGTGAAAGCCTTTTGGGCTTGAAACTTGCACAGATCCACTCTACCTTTTGTTGAATAATAAGTAGGTGGTAGGATTTGAACTCAAGACCACTTGGTCATAAAGGCTCTGATACCATGTTAAGTGACCGTTTCACCACAATAGTTTAAGTTGTTGTGTGAGGCCAACTTAATTAGTTTTATATATTCACTAACAGAAGCTTATGATACATTATAGAATAATATGGAATATTATAGAAACTTGTAGAATGTTGTAGGTATGTACATAATGTATATGAAATATGTAGAGTAGTGTAAAGAACTCTAGATGATGATTGTGAGCCCTTGAATCGAATGAATCGTAGCCATCCATTAAAGAGGTGGAAAGCTATAAATAGCCAAGGGGACTTCATTTGTAAGATGCATAGAAAGTCTTAGCCATTGTCATGTAAAAGCTTTCTTGAGCAATAGAAGTATTCTCCAAGTTTCGTCATTTTTGTTCTTGTTTTATCTTGTATCTTTACTAACTTGTGCTACTTTTGTTTCTAGCATTCGAGGGAGAGGCTGACTTAGTTACAACATACACACCCACACGCACGCACGCACGCACGCACGCACGCACACATGCTCTCACACACACAAAGCAAGAGTAGAAAGACTAGAATAGGCAATGCCTCGTCCAACATCTTAAGCAAAAAAATTAGTTGCCAAATCAAATATTTTAATGCAATAGTCATCAGGATCCTTAAGAAATAACATGTACATTTAATACAGTTTAAAGGATCCACTACTGTGATTTATTCTCAATTACTGGAGAACTGAACCAAATCATAAGGACAACTGGAACAATAAACCAAAAATTTATGGTGTGTTTGTGTGTTATGCATGAGAATACATATCTAAGACTTAATTATCATCACCCATAACCTTTGACCTAACTGTACCGACAGGATGGGTTCAAAATTTAGTAGAGCTATATACATCTGATATTTGGTGATAGCAATCAGAAGTCATTCAGCATGCATTTGCGCTTCCAATTAGCAATCACGAAACTATATAGGCTCGTTCATCTTTGGTTACATCAGTTATCTAAGTTTGATTTAAAATCAGCATTAAGAACACCAAATCCTTGCAATCTCTAGAACCTTGCTCTTTTGTTCTAAAATATAAATATGAAAGCAATTTTGGAAGCAAAAACTCAATTTCAGATGTATTCCATTTTCTTATATTATACTGTAGAAGTGAATATACCGAATAAATCGTCCAACAAAATTTTAAACAACACTAATGGAGCCAGTGTACAACAGAATACCCCCAATAAAGTGTTGTGAAAAAATTAGATATAAAAAAATTGTGGGATTGGAGAATGATAAGTATACACTTTCTAAACAAAAATTTGGTGACAGATTGCTCGTGCAATCGACAATAATTATTAGAAGAAGAAACAGAGCTAAAATGAAATAACAAATGTTCATGGGAACCAAAAGGCAATCCATGGGCCAATCAAGCATTGTACCAATATTGATTAACCTGGTTGTTCATACAAGTGGGCTACTACACAGATCAGAGGCAAGCAAGTCAAGTCCATTAACAAATGTTAAGAGATAGATGCTCTTCCCTCTCTCTACGCTAAAGGATTCTAGCTCTGTTTCCAGGATCCTTGTGGTTACTTCATAAGGGTTCTTTGGAAATTTCCTACTCTTCAGTCAACTTGTTTCTCAAATTACCACCTAATCACCTCTGCTTCTATTTCTAAAATGTTGTTCTTTCCCTTTTCCCTGTCAACTAAACCCAATGCAGCCTGATTCCATCGATGATTTTCCCCCTCTACCCTCACATAAATCTTCCTCCCCTACCATCCTTTCCGAAATACAACCTCTTCTCAAACCCAGTTTCAACCCCAACAAATTCAGTAGAATCTATTAACCTCTTCCACCACTTCAAACCCTCCACTTTCCTTCCTTAATAATACACTACAGCCTAAGCAACCCCTTTCCGAACCTACCCCTTCTAATATTCTATGGAATAAAAGCTGGAAACAGGTTATGGGTGAGCCATCTGGTGTTTCTCTTCAATATAACCCACTCAAAGTTATTGATGGCAAATCAGTAGTGCAACATTGAGACTCTACAGAATGGTGCCAGAATATGGGAATCCTCCTTGATAGGTTTCTTCATAGAACAACGACCTGATTTCCCTATCATTCAAAAGTAGGCAACTACTCATTGGAAGAACAAAGGACTCACTGATGTTCTTCTTATTGAAGACAATCTGGTCTTATTCAAATTTACCTCCCAAGATGAAGAAAATAAGATATTAGAAGAAGAACCTTGGCATGTCGCACAGCTTCCTCTATTCCTACAAAAATGGTAGTCGAGTATAAAGCTTGAAAACATTAAGGTGCATAACTTTCCATTGTTGATCAATTTACATAGCATTCCATTAGAGTATTGGACTACCTAAAGTCTTAGTTCCTTGGCTAGTTTCATTGGCAGACCTCTACGTATAGATGAAACTACTGTAAAGAGGAAGAAGGTTGGTTATGCGTGGATATGTGTCAGTGTGGACGGATCCAAGGAACTACCACATTATATTCCAATTATGTAGCTACATATTGACAATATCCTGCGAGAAGGCATGATATATGTCTCATATAGTTGGAAACCCTTGGTAATTATGCAAGGGAAGATGTGGAAACCAACTGGAAAGGTTTTTTCCAAAGGCAATTATGCCGAATTAATGGGCCTTGAAGATGGTCTTAGCTGCCCAAATGTACCTTAGCTAAATCTAGTTGACACAATACAAGAAGCGGAAGAAAAAATCAAAACACCTCCATCCATCAAAGGTCTTAGATTAACTGGATCAAGGAAGGGGATAAAGCTTCTAAATTCTTTTTCAATTCCCTATCTGATAGAAGGAATGTCAATAAAATATGCTCAATTATCAATACTGAGGGAAGAATTCTCAATGATCAATCAAGCATCATGGAGGAAGTTGTTAAATTCTATAGAGGACTTTTGGGTTCGGATATGGGTTCTGTTTGCTCCCTGGACCCCCTTAAGAACCTTATCATCAATAGAATCGCACCTAAAGTTGTTAAAGGATTGGTGGAAGACATTACAGATGAAGAGATCATTGCTACGATATTTGCAATGAATGGGATGAAAGCTCCTGGACCGGATGGGCTCAACAGATTTTTTTTCTCCAAAAGACATGTTCTTTCATAGGACCTATGGTTAGAGAGGCTATTCATAAATTTTTTGCTAATGGAGTGCTCCTAAAGGAGTTTAACAAAACATATCTCTGTTTAATTCCCAAAACTCCTAGCCCCTCTTCTTTTGGTGATTTTAGGCCGATTGCGTGCACTAATTTTCTTTATAAAATCATTTCTAAGATCCTAACAAACCAATTAAAGGGAGTTCTTAATTTCATTATCAATGAGAATCATAATGCCTTTATGAAGAATAGAGATATTGGTGACAACATTCTTTTTGCACAGGAACTTCTTAAAGGATATACCAGAAGGAACACATTCCTTAATTGTGCTGTTAAAATAAATTTTAACAAAGCTTTTGATTGCATCAATTGGCCTTTCCTATTCAAGTTCTTAAGGAATTCAATTTTTCGAATCCTTTTATTAATTGGATTAAGGCTTATGTCACAACTACAGCCTATAGTGTGCTTATTAATGACTCGCCTTCTATAATTTTCAAAGGAAAGAGAGGAATCAGACAAAGGGATCCCTTGTCCCCTTACTTATTTATCCTCTGTATGGAAATGCTCTTGCTAATGATCAGGGCCAAAGTCTCTCAAAATCCTAAGAGATATGAATGAAAGAAATCAACGAAAGTTCCAAAACATGGAACAATCAACTGATTTAGTGCTACAATCAATCATACAGAGAGGGAAAGAATAATATATTATTGGGAAATGGATCAAAATCACTAGATAAAGGATTGGAAGTCAGATCTTACCTGAGGAAGTCAGGTACCACAAGTCATTTGGACAATCATTAGCTTCTCCACGATCCCCATCGTCACTGTAAGTATAAAGGAAGATGGATAAAAGAACCACATTAAGATGAAGCTCCAGACGATGACAAGATTCTTACCAGAAGGGCACGATTGGAATCACAGATTGATTATAACACCCAACCCTAATTTGGAATATTTTGAAAAGCTTCAAGGATGGAGCGGGTTTGATTACTGTTTTGGAACGAGTCAATAGCTTTTGTCGTTTTTGTGTGTAGCTTAGTCAATGTGTCCAAACGGTGTCGTGTTATCACTTGCTTTTTGATGTAGTATCTCCAACCTCGCTTCTTAACTAGTGGAGAGTATTTTATCGTCAAATAGTTTTGTACCATTCTTTTATTCATTAATTTAACTTTAATTTCTAAAAAAACAAGGCTTGTGTGCCCCAAGGTTAGTCAATAATTACTCATCCAATTTGATTTAGTTTAAGACAGGAGGAAGGTTATTAGTCTATATATGCTATAGCAATATTTGATTAAATGCTACAGATTGTGATTGTTCAACCAACTAAAAAAGTCAAAGTATGAACATGTGAAGAATTGTCAGCTCCACGACAAATAAAGATTACGTAATTTGGAGATTTCAAATCCATTTTTCCAATAAAGCGATAGCTCAATCTTCCGAATGTCCTACAATAATTGAAGCAGGTCAGGCAAGAAAATTATAATATATAAAATTTCCACCCACACTCAAGTTAATTCATCTGAATTCCAAGATTAAAAAAGAAACCATTTATAATCTTGAAATTTGAAGTCACTCTATCATACTACATAGCCCATAAAGTTGTTGTACTATCAAGTATTTCTGTCATCGTTAATCTCTTGACATGAATAAAACAAGATATAATAGTGCAACAAAAAGATAGAACAGTTCCGGGAGAGTGTAACATCTTAGATGACGTGATAGCTTAACGTTAATAACCCAAAAAAATTATTTTTATTTGAAACAATTAAAAATTAAAATTAAAAAGTCACAATAAAAAAAGAAATAGAGCTGACGGTCTAAAATTTTGTGTATCACCCTCCATATTTCAAAAGTTTGCCTCTTTTTTTTAGGCTGCAAAAGAACTGAATATAATTTTTTTTACAACCTTAGCATCACCTGCATTTCGAAAGTCACAATTATTAACCGATCTCACTTGAAATGATAAATCATGAAGAAACAAAACTCTTTCAAAGCTTACTTATTTGATTTACAAAACTTGAATTTAAAACCTTGTGTAAAGGGAATCAAGCTCTTACTATTTAAACTAATAGGTGTAAGTAGGAAATTTATTATAATTGATTGATATAAGGGGAAAAAAACAGGTGAGTGATTTAATGTACGATGCCTTAACAACAATAAAGGCGTGTCTCATTTATTAATTAATACATTTGCCTTCTGGTGGAACGTATAAATTTCTACCTTATTTTAGTAGACTTGTACGCTACATGTCATGTTTTTTATGGCTGGTTTCCTTCATGTATTGGCTACATCTTTTTAAATATCCGTGAACGTATGTGTGTATGTCTATATATATATATATATATTTGTAATTAATTCTACAGGTTGTTAGCAAAAGTCTTTTGAGCAGAATAGTGAATACCGTTTCGAACCGGCTGGTAACTGCCGACACGTTTCGTACTAGACCAATGGTCAATTTTGTACCAGGTTTAATATCAGTTAATACCAGCTGGTTTTGGATGATACCAGTTGGTACCTGTAAGTATTCAAAATACCGGTCAAATATTGATTGGTATCGAAAATTTTAAAAAGTAGAGAAACTTTTTTACAAAATTTTCAAAAAATTTTAAACTCTCCCTCCTTCCCACCTCTCCTTCCCCCTTTTTTTTCAAAGTTTTTTAATTAGTTATTTTATTTACTTCAAATTTTATAATTTTTTGTTTTTAAAATAAAAATAAATATTTTTATTACTAATAATAATTATAAATTAAATAAAAATAAAAATAAAAATAAATTATTTTATTTAAAATTTTTAACTATTTTATGTAATATTTAATAATAAAGTATTAATAAAAATATTTTATTTTTGAAATAAATAATTTAAAAAGTATTATTTATAAACTAATATTTATTTTATATATTTTTAATTTTTAAATCAAAATTTATTTGAAATTTATATATTTTAAAAAAATTTAAATTTAATTATATTTATTCATAATTATTAAATTAATTTTATAAGTTGAATTAAAATTGTGATTATTATTTATTATTATGATTTTTGGAGACAGGGTTAAAAATATATAGTACAACTATAAAATATGACAATGAACTATTTTATCATTTTTAAAAAATTCAAGAATTATTTTATAAATTTAAAAAATTACTCGAAATGATATCGATACAATACCGTACCAGATTTGGTACCAGATTATCGTACCAAAACTCAATCTGGTACCAAGTCCGGTACGGTATTCGTAACATCAATTCTGGAGGTTGTTAGCAGAAATCTTTTGAGAGAGTTTTAGAGAAAGCTAAAAGAGCTATATATATATATATATACATTTGTAATCAATTCTAGAAGTTGTTAGCGTAGTCTTTTGAGAGAGTTTTAGAGAAAGTTAAAAGAGCGAAATTAGTTGTTTTTGCCTTGTGAGGAGTTCTTGAGTGAGAGAGCTCCAAACCTTTATCATTTGTATCTTACTATTTAATTTAGTAGATTTTATTGTCAGTTTGTCTCATAATTTTTATCTCTACGTTAAAGGGTTTTTCACATTAAAATAATGTGTTTGTAATTTTTCAATTATCTTTATTATGTGAGTAGTTTGTTATTACTTGAGTATTGGAATTCCAACAAGTAGTATCACAACTTTAGGTATGAAGAGTGGCAATATCTCTATGATGAAGTTGATATGAACCAACTATTCAATATGGAGATCAATAATGAGAGATATCATATATTATAGGGACTTCTGTGATCCATTCAATGTGGACAAAAGTGTAAAAGATGATGTCCCATCTAAATCGAAGAAGATTAAGTGAAAGACTTGGAAACCATTAGACATTGGATTGATATTCGTATCTTCAATCATATATCCCAAGAGACATATTCTTTCTCGTTGTTAAAGAAGTTGGAGGGTATCTATAAAAGGAAGACCACTAATAATAAGGCCTTTATGATTAAAAGGCATGTAAACCAGAAGTTGAAGGTTGGGAAATTAGTGACAGTGCATCTCATCAATTTTCAGGACATCATTAACAAGTTGATCACTTTGAAGATTATCCTTGATGATGAATTACAAAAATTGTTCTTGTTAAGTTCTTTGTCGGATAGAAAACTTTGGTTATGACTATTAGCAAATTAATCTGCTTCGGATGGTGTGCTTTCTTTGGATGTGCTCAAAGAGAGTACATTCGATGAAAAAATTGGGATGAAGGAGATTGATGTCAACAACTTGCAAGCTCTTGTGGTCAAAAATAGAGGAAGAAGAAAGAGTAGTAGTCCTAAAAGGTAAGGCAAGTTGACGAACATATCGAAGTCAAGAGATGGAAACGAGACCAAAGCATGTCACTATTGCACTAAACATAGTCACATAAAGAAGTTCTCCCATAAGTGGAAGAGAGACTAAAAAAATAAGCCAACTAGAAGGATGGAGACAATAACAACATTACAAAAATGACATCAAACACAGAAGATGAAGTGTCATTGATTTGTGTAATTAGTGAGCACCTCCATATTATTAACTTAGATTCGAAGTGCCTAGTTGATAAAGGGTATCTTTCATTGTGTTCCAAGGAGAGAGTACTTTACCAACTATAGGAGTAGTGATTTTGGAAGTATGAAGATAGGCGATCAGAGCTCTACTAGCATTGTCAGTATGGGAGACACTTCAGGTCAAAACGAAGTTGGGTGCACATTAACCTTGAGAGGTGTACGACACATTCCAAATTTGCGGCTCAATTTACTATTTGTGAATGTGCTTAACTAAGAGGGATAACAACACACGTATAAGAATGGCAAGTGCAAACTGTCTAAAGGAGCACTGATGGTTGCTCGTGGTGAGTTATACTGCACCTTGTACAGGACATAATTGAAGGTATGTGTTGGAGAATTACATGTCGTTTAAGAAAATACTTTACTAGATTTATGGCACTAGATCTTGGAATACGTTAGTGAGAAGGGGATTAAGTTGCTAGATGGAAAATCACTTATCCTTGAAAAGACTATAGTTTCTCTTAACCCTTGTGATCATTATGTAGCTAGAAAGCAGCATCTAGTGTCTTTCCATAAGAAGTATATAAAAAAGAAAGTGAAATTAAAGTTGATGCACTCTGACATGCCCCACAGGTGGAGTCCTTGGGTGGCAATAAGTACTTTGTTACATTTATTGATAATATTATACACAAGTCTTGGGTCTTTATTCTAAAAACAAAAAGTCAAATGCTAGAGATCTTTTAAAGATTTCATGTCATAATGGAAAGTGAGACAAAAAGGAAGTTGAAGTATCTCTAAGGGTGTTCAAATGCACAACTTTCAAGCACATGCCAAAGGAATATAGATCAAGAATAGATTTGAAGACTACTCCCTATGAGTTAGTTATATATGGTGATGAGGAATTTGACTATAGTCTCTACGACCCCAAAAAATAAAACATTATTAAGCGTAAGGACTTAGTCTTCTATGAGCATGAGATGTGTGCGGATCTCATTAAAGAAGACAAGACTACTTCCAGTTGTCTTTCAGTAATATGGATACTTACTCTGTGTCTACTTTTGTTAATTTAGGCTACAGTTGAAGAAAGCGAAGGACATGAGGTAGCAGAGGATAATCGGGTGGAACCCGATGGAGAGGAGGCACGTGATCCACATCTTGTGGATGATGAAGGAAGGATCGATGAGCATCATGATTAAGGGGAGCAACCACCTTAAATGTTCAAATATGTCTAACTTTGAAAGTCAAATAAAGAAAAGTAAGGATGTCAACAAGCTGGGCCGCTCCTGGCCCAACCAGACTCGACCTGACCTTAGGTTGGGTGACCCGTGGCTCAACCCAACCCATCCTTACTTTTTAAAAAAAAATTACAAAATGACATCGTTTTTGTAGTTTCGGTAGGGCCAAACTATTTTGATCTGTAGCCTGATCAACTCGGGCCAGGCTTGGCCAAAATTGTCATTCCTAGAGAGAAGAAGCCTTTAATAAGATATCCTAGTTTTGAATATCTCCTAGTCATTACTGATTGGGGTCTAGAGAATCTTCAAAAAGTTCAGTCACTCAAAGTCGAAGGAAAAGATGACTTGGCATGGAAGTTGAAAAAGAGATTTTATAGACTCAAACAGTCTCCAAGGTAGTAGTATAAGAATAACAGCAGCATGTTAGCAAAAATAGTTCCCAAAAGTAAACTTGGCAAGCTTGCTGGGATGACCTTCAAGTGATAATATGATGGTTGATTTCTCCTCCGAAATAAGTTAGAGGGAGAGATTGTTATGGGTCTAATCTCATTTTATAAATGTTAGCTCGACGAAAATAACTAAACTTGAGCTTTGAAAGTGTTAGCTGTCTTTATGGATCAAAAGAAATTAAGTTGTGAGAGATTGTGCATGGTATAAAATTTTATCCTTTTGAATATTTTAAGAAAAGTTTAAAAGTAGTATTTGGATAAGACAAAAACACTCAAGAATAAAAGTGTTTTAAAGCTCAGATAACTTTGTTCAGTTACAATTTTATTAAAATTTAATTTTTAGAATTTGTTTAAGAGTAGTACTAGTATATGTGTATATATATCAATTTGTACTTAATTATATATCTTGTTAGCAAAAGTCTTTTGAAAGAGCTTTAAATAGAGTTAAAAGAGCTAAATTAGTAGTAGCACCTTTATCATTTGTATCATGCTATTTGATTCAGTAAATTTATTACCGATTTGTTCCATATTTTTTTCTTCTACATTAGAATATTTCACATTAAATTCTTGTATTCTTAATTTTTCAGTCATTTTTATTGTGTGAGTAATTTATTATTAGTTAAGTGATCCTAGAGAGTTGAAAGCCCAACAAAAATTTCTTATCAAATATGGACGGTCATTTCTCCTAAAATATGACGAACTTCATCTTGAAATAAAACAAGCTCAGGGAAAGGAAGACTCCGCTACTATTATCCTCTAGCATCAACTTTGATCTTCTGTTCAAATGTTCAGATCTGTTCCCGTTATTCTGTTTTATAAGTCTTCATCTATTTAATTTTTACGGGTCTTATTTACTAAATAAATAAATGTTCATCGAAAATGACAGATGCAGAATAATGAAAACATGTAATCTGTTCCCTCCATTTAATACCGATTTGTTGGACTGTGATGCAGGACGATTAAAGCATGACGGAACTCATTTTAACTTCATTTAATACCGATTTGTTGGACTGTGATGCAGGACGATTAAAGCATGATGGAACTCATTTTAACTTCTGGGAAACACCTGACCAAGTATAGTGCAGAACTTTCATTTGACGTTCCATTTTTCTGTTCAAATATGCCAAAGACATAATCGTATTAAATATTTAATACGATTGACGAGATAAGCACCCGTCAATCATCGAACAGATGAAAATTTTATCGGCCGTTGAGATGGGAATCCGTGATTACGGAGACTGTATCCGACCATCGGTAATTTATAACTGTGCTTAACATAAGCAAGTGTCAATTCTACCCGTACGTCATATGCTGAAGAAGACTTACTGTGTTGTTCAGATGTGGTGATGAGTATAATATTTGCAATCATCTCCTCGAAAATGGCAGTTGTTTACAATTCTAGCAAGATCGTAGGGTTTTTTGAAACTAAAACATTTATCACGTATAGAATATTGCAATAGAAGTCCTTTTCTTTTCGTCTTCCGTTTGGGTAGTAGTTGAGGGAATTTAATGCAAGGCCCAAAAGTATAACCCAATCTTAAATGTTCCAACTCTATTTTACTATCAAGTTGTATTTGAGACTCTCAAAATTAGCATCTTGAAAAGTAGAGATTGTTAACTTTAATTATATCGCTTATATTTGTTACATAAATTGAAAATTTGTTTGTTCACTTAATTCAATTCTTAAGATACTTTAAAAGAATTTAATTGTGAATTTAAGCTGTAGGGCACGGCAACTATTCTGATCTTCAGCTTCACCGAGTGCTGGACGTCACTCCAAAAACCTACAGCAAAATTCTCCCTAAACAAATGTGCAATTAGTTCTTAGATTGGTGTCAGTCATCCTCAATTAAACCAAGGGGTTCGCACAGAGGGAGGAAGGCCTAAGAATAAGATTGATAACAACAATGTTGACTCCTGATGTGAAAAGTCGGGGGTTGGCTAGGTTATGCATGTGCGGATAGTCTACAAATTCAAAGCCTAGCCCTCTCGGTCAAAGGCCTTGAGCTTATCATGAACAAATGATTGTCTACAGTCTAGATTAACAGTTTCCTGTTGCGATCAACTTTTTCTGTAAGGAAGAAAGTGTGAAGCAACACATTAATAACAAAATTACAAGGAACTTAACCTATTGAGAGAAATTTTTAGAACAAATAAGGGCAGCTCAGTTTCAAAGTCCAACAACCCTCCTAGACCTCCAAATTCAGATTCATAAACCATGGAGTTTAGTGGATTATCAGAATTGCTTCACTTGGCTGAGTTCCATGTCAATGCAATTAGTCATACTTTTGAAAAATTCTTGGTAGTTCACACTAATATTAACGATCTGGCATTGTTCGACTAGGTTGAAAACTCCTGTATCAACATGTTTACTATATATCCTCCTAAGGTGACAGACAATGGTCATCCTCAGTTCTAAGTTTGGTTGGTGGGAGATTTTTACCTTCTTTATGAAGAGTCATTGTTACTATGTCCCGATTGGCTTCCCTAAAGAAGGGCAAGTGCTTCATGTCAGAACTAACTACTAAGGCTGCACTCTGATAATACTCGTAAATCATAACAATATTAAAATATAATATAATTATAAGGGGAAAACAATACTGTTTGATGAGAGATTAAAAATATTACGTTTATCAGAAATGTCAGTAGGTGCCACACCCTTTAGCCTTTTGACCTTCGCACTTTGCTAGACAAGACATTCCTACAAAAAAAAGGGGCTTCCTCAACTGCTCTCAAACAATCAAACTTGATAATAAACAAATAATATAGCTGGCACTGGCAGCCCAAATGCAATTAAACTATTAATATGGTTTTGTCCACATTTAGCAGCTAATTATTTAACCCTTTTTTTCAACAATTATTGAAATCTGAATAATTTTACATTATTTTTCTAAATATTTGTCCCTCTATATATAAAGATGTTGAAATGGAGCCCAAGTAATGGTGGTGTAAGCGTGACAGAGATATATATTATGGTCATGCTACTTATGGACCTCTTTGCGGTTGTTCTCCATGGCGGATTGCGATTCCGTCTTACCACCTCTCTCTTTGCACTCTTAGACATATAAAAAGAATGAGTTACATGTATAATCTTAGTTTTCAGGAATTTTAATGCTGAGCTTACAGGAACCAGTAGTCTTATGAAGTAAGAAGTTGTATATATTGACGAATACAACTTAATATATATCTTTTATTCTTTTATGTAACGTCTTTAAATCCTAAAGCACGGTAATTTAAGATCTGTTATGGTGTACTCGAACTCAAAATTGACCATGTAGCTGATAACCATTGTGGCATTAGTCTTATTGAATATGCATATTCTACTTATTCTACTTATATTGAATATGCATGCCATATACTAACCTCATAACAGCGTTTTTCCTACCCAACATACATGTTGTAAAACTACTAGGCTGAAGTATATGACCGCAATTATAAACTAATAACATAACATATTAAAACATCCTTTTCGTTTATGGATTTAACCACACGTTTTACACAAGTTCAGGGACCTGAAATACTTTCAACCTCCTAGTTATTTGTGATTAGAACTTAATGCTTTTCTTAATCTGTAAGTACTAATGCATTTTCAAGGCTAAAAGTCAATTAAGTACAAAAATGTTAGTGAGCTACTTTCATATTGGTGGAAAGTATCGTCCTAAGTGTTGCCTTTGCGGTTAGCTATTCGACTTGATTAAGCAGAATTTGTTCTAGTTAATTTGATTAGAGCATCCGAATAGAAAATAACATATTTAACAATTAAATAATCAAATCAAGTTACAAGATCCCATGAAAAAGAACAAAGAAACATCTTCATGCATTTATAATACCCCTCCTTATAATATTAATCTGGGTCAGGAAAATATTTCACTGTAATAAACTTTTTAATGGAAAACTGCACAGAGAGATACTGAAATACAACATTCATATTACTAACATCGTGGCCATGCAGAGAGGCAGGATTATTTATTTTCTCATATGCCTATTGTGTACTCATTACTCAACGATACACACCTATAATTTTAGGATGTGTTTAGTTTATTTGGGAGAATAATAATAGGAATTATAATAAATATAGTGTAGAATAAAAATAGATACGAAAAGTATAAAGTATTGGTCTGAAAAGAGATATAAAAATACTATTTATCTAATTATAATATATTATCAATCATCTTTTTTTATTTCTTACTCGTTCATTTTTCTCGTATTAATTAACCAAGCACCCTCTTAGATTAAAGCTCCTTAATTTATGTTTTTATTCACCCTATCATCCTTGTCTTTTTTCGATCTACGCTTAGCTTGTAGGAAGAAGGAAACATCCATTATTGAATTGCAAATGTTTTATGGCATGTTGAAAATTAAAAATGCATGCATAACTTTTTACTTCTACAACTCTCCAATTGTTAATAAAAAATATGTTTACCTGCCGGACATTAAAGAATCCTAGTCGATTGATAAATTTATTCCTAGAAATACTATCTTAATTTGTTCTATAAATTACATGGATTATGTGTATAATAAAATTTCGTAAGAAAATTTCATCGCTGACTATGATCGAAATAATAAAATTCTGGACAAATTAATGAGCATTTTTACCAGTCGAGCTAGTTGTCTAAAACAATAGTTTTTTTTGTTTTATAATTTTTATGGTCTTCGTTTATTAAGTTAGTGTATATTAAAAGAGTCTAGATCCTCTGTCTAATATTATAGTTTCTTATTGTGTCTAATAAATTTCAGCCATTTATTTATATAAATCCTGCATGAGACTCACGTGAGACTCGTAAAATAAATAAGTGAAATTTAATAAAACATAATAAGACAGATTAAAACTGGATAGTCTGGACTCATAATCTTAATTACTTTAATGCAGAAACGTATTGCACTTGAAATAAAATAGAAAACGAAAAGGGACTGAGATTACGATCTACCACGAGTTATTTTAAAACCTTGTGGCCTCCATAAAACTCCAAAGTTTGGATCGTCATCTTCTTCCTTTTATAATTGCCGGTGGACAAGTTCCAACCTTGAGTCAGAGGACTCAGAGCTATTTCATATAAAAAATTGAAAACAAGGAAAAGATTCTTGGCAGCTCAAGTCCTTGGCATTATGTTGTACACTTTCCACTCACCACTGCTACCCCTCTTAACAGGTCAATTAACACCAAAATACCAAGGACGGAATGGTCGTTTCACGAGGTCCAAGAACACGAATAATCATGCCAAATGGGCTCCAAAAACATTAAAAGAGAAAAGAAAACAAAAAATTCCTAGAGAAAGGGAGAAGGCAGTGGATGCTTTGATTGGCTTTGTGAGTTATGACACCGAGTTCTTCTTGTTTTTTGTTTCTTATTTATGATTTTGTTTTTGTATCTAACTTTTCATGACACTTATTTATGATTGGATTGCAGGGACGAGGACTAACTGAGACTGAGATTTGGTACAGAAATACACATTATCATCGTCATCCTCATCCATCTCTCACCTCCCAAAAAGAAATGAACAAAGTAAAGAAGTAGCTTTACAAGTTACAACTTACAACCATGTACTGTCAAAAGAAGAAATGTCTCATATTTTTCATCAGAAAGACAACACAAACCCCCAGAAACTCACAAAGTCTTATCTGCTCTCTCTCTCTCTCTCTCATCCCCGCCTTACCCCATCAAATCTTTCTTGAGTTTTACTCACAGTCAGTCCACCTATGATTCATTTTCAGTAGTAGGAGTACATGACCTTCTGTGCTTCTGTCTTGTTTTCTTCAGTCAGGAAGTTGTTACATGCATTATTAGCGTTGCCACTACTGCTGCTAATCAGTTGCTTAACAGCTTCAAGCTCGTAGTCTAATGGGGTTTCTTCAAAGTACCCATTTGCCTTCTCTCCTTCCCACTGGTTCAAAGTTTCCACTCCATTGTTCCCATAACTTATCATGAACTTCTGATTCTCTTCGTACCCATTTGAGATATAGCTTTGAAGTCCCATGTCTTCTTGTTTGATCTCCCTTCCATAGCTGATCTGACTGCAGCTTCCATCAGAGTTAGAACTGCAACTTGCTTCACTTCCAAATGATAGGAAGTTATCTTTCATTTGACGATAGCATTGCACGGGACTGACCAAAATCTCTTGACTTAACAAAAGAGAGGAGCTTGAGGTTAGACCAGTGTTGTTGCTTAAAATGTTTGATTGAACAGGTGAAATGGTCTCAAAACCTGTGAATGATTTGGAAGGTGGATAGTAGCAGTAAGAACTGGCAAGATCTTTGAAGAGTGAGGAGAGTGAATGAGATGGTAATGGTGGGGTTTGAAGAGAAGACGGAAAGGGTGAAGGTTTTCTCTGAGACTGAGGAGCCATGATCATAAGCTTCTTCTTAAGCTTGGTGTTCCAGTAGTTTTTGATATCATTGTCCGTTCTACCTGGTAACTGTGCAGATATTATTGACCATCTGCAATTTGCAAACACGTTATAAAACCAAAAACAGGTTCCATTAGATGAAAACTCTCGAGTTTCACTCAACAGCCGTAAGCAGATGCTGATATTTGGATCTAAAACTACCAATGCATGCTGAGAAATTATCCAAAAATTGGAAGATTCTTGAAAAGTGCAAGTTCTTCTTTTTGAAGGAAAAGGAAAGGTGGACGGAAAATTTTCTTCTCTCATCTTGCATGTCTATGCGCAAGATAGATTTCATCAGAAAAATAAAATCAAGCGATTTACTCAGGAAAAGAACCAAAAGAAACGTTAACACAAATCAGTTTCGGTTGACAGTTTTTTGAAACTGTGGCAAAATACAAAAGTCAAAAAATCGTAAAGGAAGTTCATAAAAATGGAAACTAGTTTAATGCATCTACCTGCTCCCGATGCTAGCAAATAGGGTACAGATTATCCTATCCTCCTCTTCAGTGAACTCGCCATGCTTAATGTTGGGTCTCAGATAGTTTAGCCACCTCAGTCTGCAGCTCTTTCCGCATCGCTTCAGACCTGATCAAACGAAACTCATAAATCCCATGCAAACAAACGACATGTAAAACAACAGCATCAAAGAATTCAAATATAAGCTTGAGCATGGTGTTACCAGCTTTCTGAGGAAGAGCAATCCAATTCCCACCAGTTCCATTTTTCTCCATGTAGTCCCTAAGCTTTGCATCTTCTTCTGGTGACCAGGGTCCTTTCTTCACATTTTCCTTGTCACAACAAGGAGCTCTTCCCATCTCTCTATGTCTCTCTTTGATCTGTGTCTGTGTGAGAGGGAAGGGTCTGCTGTTAGGATCTCTTTGTGTTGGACTTGGCTATCTTATACAAAGTCTAGCAAGGAATAAAGGCCACACATTTTCCATAAAAACTTTTATGTATGGGAGGTGATCTGTTGGTGGCTTTTAATGAGAGACTTATGTCTGGGAAGTAAAAAAACCAAGAATATTAAATTATCCGAAGGGTTTGTTCACAAGTCAAAATGATAGAAATTTTCAATCATCTTAATTAGCTAAGCTAATAGAACTTTCGATCTTTTGGTACCCCTCAATGTATAACCTTTCCCAGTCTTTTCCTTTCTCCACAAAAGCATCCAAAGTCACGTTAACAGAGAAATTCAACAGCATTTGAATTGATAGCTACAGGCTTTTGAATTGTGACATCTTCCAAACCCTAGACTTAGTATATTTATAGGTGGATAATTATAACTAACTGGCTTCAACCTTAGTTAAAAGATCTGAATCACAACCCTCGTGTAAAGCAAGTCCAAGATACATATTCAATTATTTATACACTGTTAGCTAACGTTAAAGGAATCAATTTTTTATATTTACCTTATCAAAAAAAAAAACTAAATAGTTTAGCCAGGTAGATTTCTTAACATAACAAAACTCCTTTAATTTGAAATATTACATTTTTATAGAGAAACAGTAGTCACACTTGTTAGTGTATATACATGGCTTTTTGGAATCATTATTCTACAAATGTACATATATGTTTATGTTTGAATTTTCATACCCTCCAAAGTCCATGTTCTAAATTATTTGTTTTACTAGCAGCCTTCACAATTCGTATTAAAATATATATTGCTGGAAATATAACTTGCCATTTCCGGACTGACATAGAACGAAGATCAATTGTTAGGTGGGTCTTCTGACTAATAAATCAACAAAACTGTAAGGGGTTTGAAATGTACCTCTCCTATTTTCTCACAATACTAAAAGCAGGCAAACCAAAAGCGAAATGAGGTTCGTTTAATTGCTTAGTCGGAGCTGGTAATTAACAAAAATCAGTATAAAGGTTGCCCCGTGTGTGTGTGTCTACGAGAATCTTTGTCTGTAAGTTTTAGACGATCAGGTGCTTGTTACTGGCTCATCAACACCATAACTTCTGAAATGGTGAAGCTAGTGGCAACAGAGGCTAACAATGTAAAAAAGGGCAAAACCATAGTCATAGAGATTGCTGAAGTACATGAAAACATTTCCTTATTGGTGCCAACTGACGCATTGAAATAGTAGCCTATGCCAGTTTAAGAAGAGCCTAGTTGATGTCATACGCCACAAAGAAAAATATCGAGCTCTCTAAAGTATTAACAGCAACTAGAGTTGCTAAAGTCGTAAAAGGCAATTTCAAAAATAGAAATGTTACACATTTTTATTGAACATTCTACAAAACCATTTGTGTTATGATAGGCGTAGCATATGAGCCATTTAATGCACGGTTTGATCGTCCCTTGTTCACGTGAGGTATCAGTACTTTTTCTTCATCTTGTTACGCTCATTTAGCGCTGTGTAAATATATGAATCTTCTTAAAAGCCAGGACGAGAAAGGCAAGTAGTTGTTTGTTTTTTCCCCCTTAATTTTTATAGAAGTTGATTCTTACGTTGTAAAGCACTAAGCCTTTCTGTACAAAATAAGTGTTATCATTCTCTCAGGAAACCAGAGCTAGCGTGTATAAAATCGAAAAGTGAACTTGACAAGACGAATCCTACTTAGTCCAACAAGGGGCTTCTTTTCCAGAGTGTAGACTGGAAGTTAGTAATCGTGATCTTTCTCAAATTTGTCTTTTCTTTCATCTGTCTAGAAAAATCATGTCGTTAACTAATAACTAGTGAAGAGAGACATATTAAACAATGGTTAAGTACGCAGTTCAATACAATTGACTTCTCATAATTTGATTTCACTGTAGGAAACAATTATAATATCCATTCGCATATCTAATGACATACAAAGTTAAAAACTCTTTTTCAAAAAAAAAAGTTAAAAACTCTCCACTCAATAATAGAGTTCGTTATCAATCAAAATAAAATAACGGCCATAAACATAATTCTCTTTCTTTTTAATGGAGATGAATAAAATACTCCACTTTGTGACTTAATTTCCTAAACAAGTATTCAAAAAGACTAGAGGAATCTTTACGTTTATAAACATAAATGTCCCATAGTGATTTACATAATAATATGAAATCTAATGTGTTCCAGCGTATACATCCCCACAACCACAAAGGCATAGGCTGACGATAGTCACAAAAGATGATCAGTAATATATTCCTTTTATGCATGCACCGGTCTTCAACTGAATACTGAAAGGTCCATCTTCCCAGAATGCTTCCACCATTTATTTGTCCAAGAACTTCTGTTCTTGAGCATGATATGTCATTTGAACTATTTGATTAAAGCCTACTAGATAGAGAAAGCTCCATCAAATTGTCGTTCTCTTGTCATGAGTGCTGATTAATTTGTAGTCATTCATAGCCCAAAACAGAAAGTCACGATTAAATACTTTTTAATGAAAGCTTGGTTTTACTAATATTCTGTACTTTGAGGCAAAATTAAATAAAGTCAAGCCATGTGTTTTGCAAACATGTTAAAAATTATCGTAGGAACGTCGCTTCATCCCCACTTGCTAGAGAGAGATCATAACTTGATTAATTTTTTATGTAAATGTGCTGAAATTTCTTTAACTAGGTACGTAACTGATTACATTATTCAAGATTATGCGTTGAACAAGATATGAGTTTGTTTTCATATTTATATATTTGTTACATCATTAGGAGTCCAGATCTTTTGTCTAATATAATTTTATTCTGTCTAACTATAAAACATCGTCATTATTCTTAAATTTTAAACTCTCTGTGACTCTTCTAAAGTGTGATGCTTATGAGCCAAGCCGACCAGTCGATGTACTCCGTCATCTTCTTCTTATCACTTCAGAAATTTAAGAAAACTCTGTCATCTTCTTCGTATTAGAAATCTCCCTCTCTTCGCTTCCCCTCTTTCTTACTTTTATAAATTTATCACAGAATTAGAGAGAAGGATGTAGTATGAATAACGATGAAGCATTTGCAAACGTCCTATGTCATTTTCTTTGTAACAATGTAGAAGTCGCTCCCTTATCAGAATAACTACGAGTCTCTTCGCCTAATCTTAACCAACCCAGATCTCCTAATGTCCACCAAATCAAACTATGCGACATTTAGGATGATTTGTTTCTGGGACGAATGAAACGATTTCTTTCAGGAAGGAGGAAAGACCAAGCTGCAAGGCCGTGCAACCTAACACGACTATGAGTTTTCAATTAGTTTTGATTTATATGAAAGAACAATCATTGTTTTCAATTAATTAATATAATTATACTATCGTTAACATAAAATGTAATAATTGAAATTAAGAAATAAATGTAAAAAAGAGTGGACATTAGCGATATAATTTTTTATATTTATTTATTTATTTGTGCATTAACGAATTAAAATGAAAATTGACAAATTAAAAAAATACAATACAAATAAGAGGAACATAATGATGATGATTTTAATCGATAATTGTTTGTCATTTCCAAAGCAATGTTTAGCTAAGATTTTCCAACATTTAACTTGTTTGTTTCTGCACTTCTTTGTTATGATTTTCATATCTTTGAATTTTTTTCCTTCTCACAAAGTAAATTAACTTTGTTGGTAAAGAAGTAGATGATCACAGTAGGCCAAGAAAGATAATATTTTGACGAATTTAATTTACTGGTAAAGAAGTAGAAAATCACAGCAGGGGAAGAAAGATAATATATTGACGAATTTCAATCATCTTCTCAAGTAAGTTTTGTTTGTTTTTTTTCTTACTTGTTTTTATCGTTCCCTCTCTCTGTATCTCTTTCTCTCTCACTCTCTCTATCTCTGTCTTTAACCAGTTCTTGAGACCATTCCCTCTCTCTGTATCTCTATCTCTAATTAATTCTTGAGGCGAATACATGAATTTTATCTCTAATTAATTCTTTAGGAGAATACATCATTTTATTTACATTTACAGACTGTTTGGAAATCTTCGAATTGAATTCGTTAACGAATTGAATTCAATTACATTAATAAGATTGAATTGAATTCAATTTATACTGTTTGGAACAAATTCAGTAATATTAGAATTGAATTCAATTATACTATTTGGAACAAATCCAATAAGATCATAATTGAATTCAATTATTTCATATGACACATTTACCCCTAACTAAAAAATAATGTTATTAACTATGGTTTAGTTAATTGCTACTATTATCTTAATTTTTATATTATATTTAATTTTAGTTATAATTATTAGAATTATTATTAATTGGTTATACATTAAAATATATTGGTGTATTTTATTAATTTCAATAAATTTTAATTATCATATTATATTTTTATTTTTATAACTTTTATTGTATATATCTAGTTTATGACAACATAATATCACTCTCTATAATATATATTCTAAAACACTTTATTCTTGAAGGAGAAAGAAATTATGCCAATTAGTTGAGTCGGTCGTGCTAGGCCCAGGTCTAACCCTAAGATGACATGTGGGCCGATCGACCCATTCTCAAGATAATGAGCTAAATCCGACAGGTATTCACTATATAAGTTCACTACCTCCTCATGACGCAAGTATGACACCAGAACCCTAATAGTCTCTATTCATAGCCACAAAAACTATTACAAGAGAACTGACTTAAGTATCGGAGGGGTCGGCCGGCGATCAACCCCTGGTGTGCTTTCTATTGTTTTTGCAGGTATCTTCTAGTTGAAGTTAACTGAACTCATGGATCTAAACAACGACGCCCACCGTGGGGCCCGACGTCAGGGTACCACACCCAGAAGCACTCAGATAAGTCAGGCAGTAGCAACAAATCCTGATATAGCTGCTGTCGCGGCACTTACACTACAACGAATGGGCTTGCGATTACCTGTCGCCCTTCCACCGACGCATCATGATCCCCAGATCTGTCCTTCACCCGTCACCCAAAACCCTAGCACAAACGAGCTACCCCCATTAAACCCAAATAACCAAACACAATCTTCACATCCGAATGATCAATCTCTACCCCAAAATCGAGATCAAGAAGAGCAGAGTGTAGCCTTGGAGGATAACGCTGGAAACAATCCACACCCTCACATCCAACACCCCCTAAACACAAACCCTCCTATTCCACAACAAATCTCCCTCACCCAAAGACAAATAGAGGAAGCGGCCGATCTACTAATTCGCCAAATCTTACAATCTCAGATGGAACAGCAACAAACTTCCGCTCGACAAATAGGTATGATGGCCGATCGTCATTCTGCTGAAACTCTTGAAAAAATCGTGGACGATCGAATCAATATGGCTATGAATTTCTGTCTGGATCAGCCATCAACACAATACAACTCTCCTTTCATTTCGGAGATCCTAGATAGCCTTCCAGCGGTCGGTACTAAGATACCAATGCCTAAAAAATACATCGGAAAGACCGATCCCCTTGACTATCTTCAGTAGTTTCAATTAAGGATGAACTTACATTGCATCCTTGATGGCATTCAATGTAAGGCTTTCTGTACAGCCTTTCAAGAAGGAGACCGGCGATGGTTTAACAGTTTACCCCCACGTTGCATCACTTATTTTGAGGATTTTAAGCTGTTATTCCTCAACCAGTTTACTACAAGTACACGGCCACAGAAAACTGCCTTAGAAGTGATGCAGTTGATCTAAGGAAAGAACGAAAGTTTACAGGAGTTTATCACTTGGTTTAACAATGAAGCTGTTGAAGTCCCTGACCTCACCTGCTCGTCCATGTTGGCTGCCCTTATGAGCAATACGAGGGATGAAGAGTTCAAGAAGTCATTGGCCTTTGACCAGCCCAAGTCTATTCAAGAGATAAGAAATCGGGCGGATAAGTATATCCAGCTCGAGGAAGTGTTGAAAAACACAAAACGTAGAGCAGATGACCGTTGGCCGAGTGGTAGAACAGATGATTCACGCAAGCAACAGAAGGATCAGTCTAGCTGGAGAAAGCCGATCGACCGACAGGATCAGCGACGCGAATCCTTCACCCCGTTCAACAGGCGATATTCGGAAGTATTGGAGGTCATGAGAGCTGAAGAGGAATCCCTCCGAGAACCTAATAAGTTGAAAACTCACCTCAAAAAACAGGATTCCACTTTATACTGTCTTTTCCATAGAGATGTAGGTCACGACACGGGGGATTGTTGGGACTTAAAGTGAGAAATTGAGCTCCTTATCCAAAGGGGACGGCTAGGTAGATTTTTGAAGTATGAAAAAAATGCCGAGCGGGGTAATAAAGGTAGGGGTGGTCAGTCTGACAACTGGCGAAAGCCTTGGCAACAAAATGACACGAACGATGGAGGGAGGCAGAACAGGAATATGGATGACCGACGCG
>JANVCL010000213.1:7033567-7044183 GCA_026546855.1 Erythroxylum incrassatum | reverse complement strand
ATTATAAGTACCAAATGATATTAATGAGGGCTTTGATATCTGATCGATTTGATGATGAAAATTACAATAAGATACCCAGAATTGTCATTGAACATACATTGTGCATACTTTCTATACATTGATGTGCATAAAAAAATACTTGTACATTTGTGAAAAATGTGATATTTGTGAATGTGTTGTGTATGTTATAGAGGAGCACATCAGACGCCAGTTGGATATTGCCAGACCATCCAGGAAATAGCTTCTTGGAGCGTACTGTGAGTCAACCTAGATGAATTCCCTAGGATTGATTTAATTTGATATGTTAAGCTTCTAATTACTGAACTGTTGCGATTGTTTCTGAACTCCGCCGAACTTAAAGTCCGAGGAGTATATATTTGGGACTATATTAGAAGGGTTGTGATCTGTTTGATAATTCTGATTGTATTATGTTATGTGAATTTCTTAACGAAAGTTGAATGCCGGACTTAGGTCCGATGATTATGAAAATTCTAACTGTGCTTTATACACGATTGTGATATGTAGTAAATTATGAATTGATGCATTTCATAAAATGCATACTCACATAAAGGCATTGTGACCAGAGTAGCCAATATCAAGCGCTTAAATGTAAAGCTTTGCTCCGTGATATATGATTTGGCACATAAAGCTATGCTCCGTGATATATGTTTCTGACTGAGCCCAATGAGCCAGTATTTGTATATGTGATAGGCACTCGGTCACAACATTAATAACGAATGTGAAGTCTCATATTCATCTGTATGTGTTTATATATGATCTAATTCATATTGATTAAATGATTTGCCATGACAGTGTGAGTATTTGAAATATTCATGTTTTGTATGAATAATTGTGAAATATGTGATTTGTGTATATGAATCCGGTGAAATCATCAATGATGGTTCTCTCATTGAGTTCGCAAAACTCAAAAAAATTGTAACGTGGTTTTTCAGGTACGACATAGGAGACTTAGAGTTTATTATAAATTAGAAGAACGCTTTGAACTAAGTTATGGCTCAGAGGTCTGTCAACTGACATCATAGAGTTATAGCTTTTATTTTGTAGTTTTTGCTAGAACCTATATGAGGTTTTGTAAATATTAATCTAATGGAAACAGTGTAGACTTTGTGAATGAATGCAATGAATGGTTTAAAACTCAATGACTTCTGATTATGTTAGATGATGCCATGTGTAAGTTGGATTTATTTTTACTCTAACATGCCATTATCATAGGATATGTACTTGAATATTATTCAATGTTTGGGTATGCACGTTGTGGTAGTGGGATGTTGCAAAAACACTGTGCTTAATAAATTATTAGCTGTGACTTGCTGTATTCCCGAGAGCATTGTGCAAGCTAAACCATCTTGTTTCTTTTGACTATAACTTCTTCTCTAGACCTCCAAATAACTAGACTATTAATCCAATAGATTCCTAACACATTGCTTTATATCTCTGTAAAAATTGGTAGCATTCTAAATTGATTTGAAAAAGATTGATCAAATGAATGTCTAGAATCTATTGGAACAATATAAATGGGAATATTTTACTGAACACACTTCAGTATTTTGATTATATTTGGACCTTTAAGATTCCAAATGAGATTATTTTTTATTTGGAGATAACTATAGGCATAGGGCTACAAATCATCTGAAGAAGTCGAATTGTAATTCACTCTCTAAGAATTTAAATTTCTAGATTGAAGTCAAGTATAGTGTACTGTTTTGGACAAAAGCAGCCCGAAAATGTTTAAAGTATATCTTTCAAATCACTGAACCAAATTGAATGATTTTGGTGTCAATGAAGACATAATACATAAGGAAACATGTTTCTAGAAGAAAGTGTTACAAAATGACTTCAGTATCGGGGTCAGAAAGAACATGCAAAGTTGACTAGAAATGATGTTTTATGGAAAAATCTGATAGTGATTCAAGGAGTTATGACTTGTGATTTCAGTGGTTTTATTAACTCATAGAAATTATCCTTAAGTGAGTTTTAATATAGGGAAGTGGATAAGAGGCTAAGAAATGGATAGGTGTCTAAGCTTTAAAGTTAAGTTTTAATAACCTTGAAAGACAAGCTATTGTCCTTGTCTTTATCCTTCTTGAAGCTTCTTTCCCTAGTTTTTCTTTAACACAGAGTTTTCATCAAGTCTCCAACAGAGAAAAATCTTGGTTTCTCCTATCCACTAACACTCATACTTTGTTATTTCTTTCTTCTCTCCCAAGAAAAACCAAACATTGATGTACGTGGTTGCATGAGGGATTAGGGTTACGTGATTTTTTGCAGATGTTAGAGCTTTAAAGAAGTAAGCTTGTTATGATTATGTATTTTTGTATGAACTGAAGCATGCATCATGAGTTCACTGAAAAATGGTTAGGAAATAGAGATATTCATATTTGCTAAAAAATGAGTGAGGAGAATTTGAGTGTGCCTTTTAGATTTGATGATCAAAATGTTATAGAAGGTTGTAGAAATGATTTTTGAAGTTGAAAGATCAACTAAAATGTGTATGTGATGAGAATAGAAAAATTTTGGAGAAAGGAATATGTGAATACTCTGTTCATATTGATGTTTTCATTATATAATATATATTCATGTTGATGTTTTCACTATATATATATATATATATATATATATATATGTTTTGAAGTGTTTTTAGAGATGATTAAAAATGAATTTAGAGTTAAGAGATGGGTGTATGGTGATGTCTGGAGATGATAAAGAATGATTAAAATGATAGTTAGAGGAAGAAAATTAAGTGATTGTAGAAAAATAAAAGTGAAGAAGTGTAGAAAATATGAGTGATTAAATTATGAAATTGGTAAAGTACCCAGGATTGTCATTGAGCATACATTATACATAGTCCATATACACAATTGTGCATAAATAAATGCTTATAAGTATGTAATTATTAATATGTGTGCAACGTGTTTCTTGCATAAATGGGATGTGCAGGTTAAACTTCCGCATTTAGACGTCTTCAGAATTTGGAAGCAAAGGCTAATCTGGAGCGTACTGTGAGTAGAACTAGATGGTTCATTTCATTGTTTGTTTTGTTTGAATTTTTCTATTGATTGACTATTGAATGCTCAGATGAATGTGATTGATTGTGTTGAATTCAAGATAGAAGGTCCGATGACTGTGAGGTATGAATGAAATATTGAAGTGCTCATTGCATCTGAATTGGACAGAATAAGTGTTTTCTTAACTTAAATGTTGAACGTCGGACTAAGGTTCGATGACAATGTGAATGAGAATGTAATAGTGGATATGATTATGTGATATTGAGCACTTTCAATTGACTGAATATATGTAAGGCATTTCATTTCATGAATGCATGAAACATAATGGTAGCTGTGACCTGAGTAGCTACCAAAAAAGAGCCTAAAGCTCAAAGTGTGAAAAACAGCCTTGAGCTCAGAAAGCGATTAAGAGCCTAAGGCATCCTATGTAAAATGAGCCCTGTATCCCCATTGAATAAGGGACAGTTAGCAATAAGCCTGGTATTCAAAATAGATGCAGGATAGTTTAGGCACTCGGTCACAATAAAGTAACAAATGGAAAGTGGGTCTTATGTGCACCACATATGCATAATATGAATGATTTAAGTGTATTGAATGTGAAATGTGAAATGATGTAAATTAAGTATTATGTGACTAGGTGAGCCATGATGGTCACTCATTGAGTTTGCAAAACTCACCCAAAATTTGCAAATATTTTTCAGGATCAAAAGAATACCCCGTTAGACCAATGGGAGTATACTTATAGCATACAGGTGAAGGATTGAGGTCGGGATCAGTTCGCGTCTGCATTTCATGTCTTTAATTTTGTATTGATCTATATATTCTGCAACTGTTGTATAAATTCATATTTTGAAATGACTAAAGTGTTTGTATTTGTGAAAGGGCCCAATTGGCCATACGAAAATTTTGCAAATTCATTGTATGACTAAAAAGGGCTTATGCCCTATTTGATTATCGATTCCCGCATATATTGTTTTATGTTTTGTAATGAAAAAAAAGTATACTGATTTCTAACTGAGTGAGTGCTTTAGCATGCCACCCTTGTAGGACACGAACTCGGATATCACCATCGATGTTAGGTTCTGGTCGCGCGGGAGCGGGGTGTTACAGTAGCATTACCTTCCACAAGCTTTTTATTGGACCAGCATTCTTTTGCAATATGACCCTTCTTGCTGCAATAGTAACACTTTCCTACAAATCTCTTATTGTTGCTATGATTCTTTGAAGCTCCCCCTGATCTAGAACACCGGCCAATCCTCTCGATCTGTGAGAGGGAAAAATCTGGTCCAAGACGAACTTACCCCTGAACAACCAATGTTTATTAACGTGCAATGCGAAGAGTGGTACAATAAGAAGAAGAACAATAAGTTTGTGATTAAGGTATTCATGGCGAAGATTATTGATGAAAAGTGCCATGTTAGGGCAAACTTAGACAAATTCCATTAGGGCAAGTTGTTGCAAGGGTGCCTATTACTCAGAGGTTGTCAAACAATTTTATGCCAATCTTAGTGCAGTAGCTGGGAAACAACCACCAGTGCTCACCTCACGAGTCAATTAGGAAGAGGTGGTGATAACTGAGGAGCTGATTTGTAGCCATTTAGAGCTACCGAGGGGAGGCAATGTCCCATCTTTTGACAAGACGGTCATATGTTCATGTGATAGCACGTGGGATAAACACGATGCTATGGGTTGGCTCAGGATTCGAGCTACATGGTGCCCGACAAATCAGCAGTACTTTATGCACTGCAAATATCTAGATATAGCCTCGAGGTTAGTAGCTTTCTTGCTAGCACATAACGTAATGCCAAAGGCCAGCGACTCCGGATGCCTCTGAAATGAAGACTTGTTCATTTTGGATAAGATGTTCTTCTATGCCAATCAATTCCAAGGCATTAGTGCTGCCAAGATGATGATGGCCTCAATGTGGCAAGTGGTCCACCACAAGGCATAGACAAAGACATTCGTATTTCCAGTCTTATTAAGCCAATTGTTTCATCGTCTCAAGGTCACAAAAAGGGATGAAGTAGTGGCTATTACCACTGAGGAGGATGTCATTGATACTGACAAGATGCGAGAATTCGAATACAAGGACAATGCCCCACATGGGTGGATCAGTCCATATTGGGTAAGGCGTAACCCGGATGCTCCTGTTGCACAACATCCAAGAGCCCCTCCAGCTTCAGGAGATACTCTGACTTTGGTTCCAATGCAGGCAGACATTAGAGGTCTTCGAGCAGACATGGAAAATCTTGCAGCTTCTCAAGCCAGGATAGAAGAGTTGTTAAAGGCTTTTATGGAGCAACAACAACCACCACCACCAAGACAATGAAAACATAAGGCCAACAAATTACTTTTGTGTTTAAACTCACATTCATGTAAACATGCATTTTACTTTTAATCTTGATCTAGCTTTGATTTTGTGTTGGTACATTGCAGAACTAACTTTAGTTTTATTTTGCTGTATCTCCATATTTTGTACATTTGATAGGAGATATGAACTTTCAGGGTACGGACCTTGGGCAATCAACTCTATCAGGGGGTTTCTTTACATACTATGCTCTCCATTAATCGCCTTCTTTTTCTTTATCTTTCCTAACATTGAGGACAATGTATATTTTAAGTGTGGGGAAGGATAAATTGATGGTAGTGCATACATTGTTTAGCAGTAAATATTAAAAAAGGGGATTAATTTGTCATCTTTCACATTCTGATTGTCATTATAATTCAATCTAATGAGGTAATTGTATTATGGATAAGATTGACCTTGAATAAGATGCATAATATGATTAATTGGATTACGTAACTTGTCACAATAGGATGATATAATGTTAAATTGATTGAATGACCATGCTATTGAATGAGTAAACATCACCAAGTGAGCTAATTTGAGCCTAAAGGAATGCACTCAATTATACTTTTCTTATGAGCGATATGATTTTCTCTTCCATGTATGTTTACTTCTAGAACTTGCATTGCATGTCTTTGAGGTTACATAATCATGTTATGGTATGCTCATGAAAGTGATAAAAGGCACTAGGATTGAGCTTGAGCCAAATAACTATCCCTTTTTATACATCAATCCCCCAGTGAGCCCTTTGTGCCTAGTGAATGTATTTGAGCCATTTTCTTCGTAAACCTATTCCAAAGAACCTTGAACCAAGAAAAACAAGTTTACCCTTGTTCAATAGTTTGTAGAGCTATTAATATTGTGCATTTATTATTTTTTAATGATAGGCATACAAAGGAAGAAGTGTGGGGGTATTTTTATGGTAATGGAAGAAGCATGCTATCTTGCCAAAAAACAAAAACAAAAAAAAAGAGAAGAGAAGAGAAAATGTGATAATAATAATAAATAAAGCATGTTTACTTCAGATTTCAAAGTGAAGGAATGAGGAAAATTGTGACAATAGAGTTGGTGGAGTTTCATAAACATCATGATTGTAAGATTTGTGATTTCTGCTCTATTAATTGTTGAATATTTTAATTCCTATCCCTTCTTTCATAGCTCACTTTACCCTTTGGCCCCATTACAACCTAAGGAATAAAGACCTTTTTGATTCATAGATATGACATAAATATGAGTAATGGAGAAATAGATAAAATGCAAGCTTATGATAAGAGGCATGCATGAGAAGATGATTGAGAGTAACCCTTAAACATTTGTGTATGAAAGTGAACGCTTTATGAGAGACTTCTGTCATGGCAAGTGATTTTGATTAATTGAAACATTATGAGGTCTTATTGTTGCTTGGTTGTGATATAATTTATGAAGTATTATGTAACCTTGTTTTTATGTTTCAATTCTTACCTATAATGCTTTCGACTTATTGGATTGAGCTATAGTGATGATTAGGTATGAAATGATGGAAGGGAAATGTTTGTGGGTACCATCCGTTTTAAGTAAACCCTCAGGAGACTACAACTCCTCCATTATGGACACATAGTGGTTTAAAGGCTTGTGGCATATGCTAAATGCCACCGTACACCTACGAAGGTGGAATCAATAATTTGGTTAAGGATTTAGTAGTTAGCTTTCGTTTGTTTTGTTTAGGGACAAGCAATAGTCTAAGTGTGGGGGAATTTGATAAGTCAAATTATTCTTATATGATTTTGGGTTGAATTGGAATTAATTTGACTTATTTCTATATGGATTTGAAGCTTTGTTTGGTCAATTCTCACACATTTTAACTTTGTTGCTTGATAGGTACAAATGGATAGATTTTAGGGGTGAAAGGCATAACTTTTCTTGTGGATGTCAGATTAAAGTCATTTAAGGATTCTTTCAAAGAGGACTCCAAACTCTACAACTTTTGTGAAGACTCTGAGAAGAGATTTCGTAGACTGAAGTGTCAGTGCGAAAGTTGTGAATGGGTGTATGTCCGTTTAACAGACATCGCCTAGCAAAAACTCACTTCTAGACTCGAAAATGTTCGTTTAACATACATTGCGTACCAACTTCACCTCCAGAGACTCAAGAAGTTTCGTTTAACGGACATCATGTCCATTTAACCGACATTGATGACCTGAAGATGATCTACCTTCCCTTGTTTAGTAAAAACTAGGTTTCTTTAGAACCAAGACACTATAAATACTCATTTTAAAGACCTAATTAGGGGGATGGACACTGAAAACGAGGTACCACTTAAGGAGGTACAAAATAAGAGGAACATAGGAAGTTTTGGGGATTGTATTAAGGATTGGAAGCATCCTTGTCTTGTGTTCTTTCTACCTTCTGTCTCTACTTTTTCTTAAATGTTGAGCATCTTTATATGTATGGCTTTTAGTATCATGTTCTGGAACTAAACCTCATTTAGGGTAAGGGATGTAGCCTATTTGGGGATTGATTTGTATTTTATGGATTGATGAGTGTTGAATCAAAGTTCTTAGGTTATATATATCTCTCTTGCATTTCATTGTTGTATCTATACTTGATCTCCATAGATGCAATTTTAGGAATCATATGATGGACTGAGAGATGAAATGTGGTTTATGCTCTAGAAAGATAAACACCTTAGACTTAGAGATAGAGATATCCTAAGCTAGTGTGATACCTTGTAGTTGCTTGCTCTTCTTGGATTTAACTAATTAGTTTGCACATTGAGAGATGGTAATCAACTAGTTATATACTCTTATATGTCTTGAGAAAGGATATGAGTAAAGTTGTACAACTATTATTATAACCTAACATTCAATCAATTTCATAATGTATTAATCAATATTTTGAGTTGGTGAACCCCAAGCCCTAATTTCAAATCATCAATTTATCCCTATTTGCTATTTTTCAATATTTTACAATTTACTGTCTACCAAACTCCAATCATCTTTTAAGTTTATTAACAATTTCGTTCAAGTAATTATAATTAATTCGGCAGTGAGTGATTTAGTCCTTATGGGAGATGACCTTGGAATACTTAATGCATAGGTACTAGGAATGATTTTGTACGCTTACAAATTTTGTCGACCAATCGTTTTGTCATTTTGTTGAAAGCAAAAACGACATCGTTTTGCCTCTTATTAAATGAAAGCTGGTCAGCTTCCATCTCCCTTCGTCCCCGACGTCATTTTGCCTCTTATTAAATGAAAGCTAGCCAGCTTCCATCTCCCTTCGTCCCCGACCTCTCACTCACAGTCTCACCCAGTTGCTTTCACAGTTTCACTCTCACTCACACAACACTTTTCACTTCTCTGTTCTTCTTCTTCGTTTAACCTTCTTCCTTCATTCTTCTTCTTTGTATATCATTTGTCATGAGCACTTCGAAGTCACCAATGCTCAAAACAACCAATGGTGAACGGTCTAATGTACTTAATAAGGTAATCTGTCATTATCTCTTCGTCAATTTGTTTTTTTAGTTGTTTTGAGAACTGATGTGGCTAATTTGAGAACTTTGTATGTTAATATTGGGAATGTGGGATAATGCTTATAATGTGTTTGATGAAATGCTGTAGAGATTTTTAGTTGTTTGTTATAGGTATAAATAATTCTTTCCTTCTGTAAATATTAGAATGTAAGCATAAACATTTTCTTTAATCATCTTTGATAGTTGGTTTAACTCAATTTTCTTTATCCAATGGAAAATTTTAAAACAAGAGCTTTAGGTGATGGTTATTAGTGCCCTCTTTCTTTCTCCTTTCTGTCTTCTACCTTTCTCTTTATTACCTTCACTTTTGCATCGTACTGCTCACTTGATCTGTGATGAAAAGGTGGAAGAATTTGTATACATAATCTAGATATGAAAGTAGATATTAACCATTTAACCATATTTGAAAAATGATGCACGACCTCTAGATCACATGAATGTCACTACACTACCAAATATGGAGATTTATCATGTAAGTCTCATTATCTTTAAAGTAATTCTTTTGTAGATAAGAATTTGAAACCATAGCCACCTTTATTCTATAGAAAAACTTGGATCATTTCCACCTTATGTGATCATCTGTTTAGGTAGATCACATCGTTATAAAGAGATGTATCAATTATGCTAACAGCTTCAAGTTACTATAAATGTCACATATATCGATTAGCTAAATCTTAATTAATCGTCAATATACTCTGTTTTCTACCCATTGTTGAGCAGTAACTTTAAAAAACTAGAGGGAACTAATAACCATCACCTAAAATCGACTACTTGGTTATCACTATCATTGAATCATCCCTTTGTAATCTAGCACAAACACTACCCCTTTCATATTATTGTGTTGTCATAATCGCACACAACATGCTTGAAAATAAAAATGATTTGAAATTATTGCATGATGAGACGATATTTTAATTTATTACGATAACATTATTTGATCTCAACTTAGTAAACATTATGTTTATGTTAAACAAATTTGAGCTTGATTTGAAGTTAAAACTTTAACCTTACAATAAGACTGTTTATGAATAAGTTTTCAACAAATTTATGTGTAGAATATAGGGAAAATGTTTTTAACTGTATTAACATAATATATCTCAATGAATAACAAAAAAATGTATTTAAGATAATTATAAATTTATTGATTTAAAATTTTCTTATTATATTAATAAAATTGATTTTTCATTTTGTATACCATAAGAGGATCTGCTTCCAGTTTTTATTAATATCTACTTTCATATCTAGATTATGTATAAAATTTAAACATTTTACGTTTTCTATTAAACATTTGACCATGTTTGAAAAATGATGCACGGCCTCTAAGTCACATGATTGTCACTACCTACCAAATATGGAGATTTATCAAGTAAGTCTCATTATCCTTAGAGTAATGCTTTTGTAGATAAGAATCTGAAACCATATCCACCTCTACTGTTGGGACCCGATCTCGGAATCCGGACCCCAATCGAAAAACGAAAACGAAATCGATCGAATCGACTCGAAAGGCATAAACCAAAGAACGGAATCGAAGCAAACAAATCAAAAGCAAACGTATCGAAAGCAAACCGAAGGCTCGGAATCGAAGCGAAATCAAAAGCGTAACGAATCGAAACAAATAAATGGTTCAAACGAACTAAACAAATTTCCGACATCCACGAACGAATATTTCAGAAAAGACTTTAGGAAGCGTCGCGTTGGAAACCCTAAGACTAATCCAATCCGAAAACCGGTC
>JANVCL010000213.1:7007157-7023452 GCA_026546855.1 Erythroxylum incrassatum | reverse complement strand
AATATTCTTTGGGTTTTTGTTCTGAGATTTACGATATGTAATATATGTGTGTGGGTTTGTGTTACTAAATAAAATAAATATCAGTGTGATGTTTGGTTTTGTTCTGTCTTGTGTGACATTCATGTATCCTCCCAGGGGGTATTTGGGTGTTACATAATCTAATCAAATATAGTAATCATTATGGAAGAATAAATACCTAAAATTAGTTGACATCGATATTTTTTTTTATCTCTGTGATGATTTTATACTTCTTGGTTATCAATTGAGCTTGGAATTTGGTGGCACTAATGTATCATATAAGTTGGATAATTTCATGTATCATATATGTTGAAAGCACTGCTTATACATCATATATGTTGTATCTAGTATTGAAAGCATCACTTATGCATCATATATGTTGGATAACATCATATTTCTTTGGTTAATTGTTTCAGAAGGATTAGTATAAATATTTAATAGAGAGTTCTAATTTGATACTTAGTAATATACTAATTGAGAGTTCTAATCTATTATTTGTAATATACTAAGTGAAGAAATGGTTTCTTAGGCTAAAGGAATTGGTTCATTGATAAGTAATGTTTGGAATCACTTCATTAAATCTAAATCAAGTGATATAGTTGAAAAGGTTAAATATAAGTATTGTCATAAGATGTTGGATAGAGGTTCTAAAGGTTGAACCTGTCATTTAAAGAGACATATGAAATATTACAATAGAAGAAAGGTGGAATTAGTAGGTTAAATATTTTTTACCCCTAACCTAATAAAATGGAAGAGTAAAGTGACTACCATAGTTATAACTCTTACACATCAAAGTATTCGTTAGCCGTGATGATCATTGGTAATAATCAACCACTCTTCATTATCGATAACCAAAACTTTAAGATATTTATTACCTCACTCTACAAACCTTCTAGTTCTCAACTCGAAAAATGTAAAGAAAGATATCTTTAAGATATATGAAGATCAAAAGAATGTGATAATGAGAACTTTATTGAGTATCACAAACTAGTAGCTAACACGTTAGATATGCAAATGGCTGATAATCAAAATAAGAGTTATACGTTGTAGACAATTTATTATATTAATAATTGATAACAAATGAAGTGTCAAACTTTTAGAATTTTTTCAATTTAGTGTTCAAACCTTCAAAGTTTTCAAGTAAGTGACTAAACTTTTATAAACTTAACAATTCAATTCAAAATGTTAGTTTTGTTAGTATTTTGCTAATTTGACTAACATAATCTTTTTTTTCTATGACATGCATGTGTCCACTAGAAAAATTAATTACCAACTAATTATTTATGTGCACTAAAACATGCAACCCATATCCTCTTTCGCATATTAGATTATGTGTTTTAGTCTACATGGATAATTAATTGGTAATTAAATTTCCATGTAGATGCCTACATGTTATGAATAGAGAAGATTCCATTAGCCAAATCAACAAAATACTAAGAAAACTAACATTTTGAACTAATTTGTTAAGGTTATAAATAGTTGGTCACTTAACTAAAAATTTTAAAAGCTTAGGCACTAAATTGAAAATTTTCCAAAAGATTGGGCACTTTAGATCTAGTATCCCTATTAACAATAACTAGACTTTAGGCATTCAACTCTTGAGATAAATAATATTTTTTAATTTTATTATTTATCTATTAATTGTATTATAATTTATATTTATTCGTGTTTTTAAATGATAGATTTATTTGTATTTTAGTGTCACATACAAGTAAAAGATTGACAACCATAATCACTGAGTACTTAATAAATTAGAACATTGGCACCAAACTCTCAACCGTAACTTTGGAAAACCATAGTACAAATGAAGCTATGACTGAAAAATTAGAGAAAAAGTTGAAGGTTAGGCATTTGATGATAGATAAGAGGTTATTTTATATATGATGTTTCTTGCATATCATGAATTTGATAATGAAGGACATCTTGAAGGTAATAATGGAATAAGTGGAGGCAATCTAAGTTAGTGTAGTACATTGGAGTGAGTCACCTAAAAGAGTTAAAATTTTTGAAGAAATTGTGTGATAACTATACATTTCTTGTATAAAGAAGTTAATTTTACATTGTCTAACTAGATGGAATTCAACTTCAAGAAGATAGAGTTAGCAACCAAGTATATTGAGGTGCTTATCAAGTTGAGACAAAAAAATTCTCAATATACTTATTTGCCAATAGAAGAGCAATGAGAGTTGGCTAAAGCAATTTGTTTGAATTTGATGGTATTTCATATTGTTATTAGGTTATTTTCATGAACTATTTGCCCAACTTTGCATATTTGCTTTAGCTATATGTGCAAGATCAAACGAGCATTATTTGCTTGGATTTTTTATTCTAATAATGAGATCCAGATCATGGCAAAGCAAATGATAGAGAATTTTGATTCTTATTTTTCTATGATAGACTATATCAGAATACTAATTTATGTATTGAGCCCAAAATATAAGATAGAGGGGTTGGTTTTTTATTATCAAAAGTTATATGGCAATCAGGCTTAAGCACATGTTAATATTATTAAACAATTCAACCATAATTTGTTAATAATTATCAATTAAGAATAGATCAAGATCAAGATCACAGTAGTTTAATTTTAGTATCAACTTCATCTTCATCTATTACTGATAAAACATATGAAAGTTTGAGTTCCAAATTTGAAGAATTTATTAAGGAAAAAAGCTTCAGGACGTCTTACAATAGAATAAAGTTGGATAGGTATTTAAAGATAGGTATTGTGACCCTAATTGATAAGATGCAATTCAATATATTATCATGGTGGAAGTAATTATTCGATTATACAAGCAATTGTACGACACTGCTTAGCATTTTCACTATCTACTGTTGTTCCAAAGTCTAGTTTTAGTATTAGTAGTTGGATAATGAGTTCTCATTATAGCTAACTATATCCTAAGACTGTGGAAGCCTTAATGTGTGTCTGAAGTTGGTTAGGCGATGAAAATCTTTAAAATAAACTCTATTCTTTATATTATATTTTTTACCCAAATAAATTTAACAATCATATTATTTTATATTGTCTTTTTTTTAATGTTAATATAAGTACAAAGAGCATTAATCTTATTGAAAGTTTCTTTGAATAAATATTCGATGATAAAGGTATACTTATTTGTTAATTATTATTTATTCAGTATTCATGTAATAAAGTTATTGTATAATTAGGTATAATTTACATAATAATTTTTCTACATATAGATGAAGTAGCACTAACTATCAACAATCCTGATTATAATGATTAACTAGCCCCTTTCTTTTTTCTTTAATCTTTACTACTTGATTTACTATATTTTATGTGTATAGATTTTTTTTGAAAATATAAATATAAATCTTTACTTGTATAGTTTTATGCAAGTTAATAATGAAAACTCCATATAATTACCTTTGCCTATTTAACTCAACAGTAGTATTCAACTTCTTTAATTGATTTTTTTCACATCTTTTTGCATTTAAAAACTTAGATTCTATTTTTTATTCTTTTATTATAAAATTGATGTAAAATTTGTATTTAATTTATTCAAATTTAAAAATTAAATAATTCATATAATGTTTAGCCCGGGTTAGGTTTACTACCCTTAAAATTTTGGACCAGGCTCAAACCATAGAGATGTAAGTTTGGCCTGATGTTAATACCATTACTAAATTGATCCTCTTTTGTATCAACCCACTACTTTTATTATAAAATCTCCACCACTATACAAGAGATTTATGAGAACAAGTGCACTATCAAACAAAATTTTCTTTTTTTCTCTTTATTTATTTAATGTCTCAAATTTATGTATAGAGATGAATGTGATTTGGGTTTTTGTTGTTTGTGGATTTTGAAGATTGTTTACAAAGCCTATTAAATTGATTAACTAGTTCTATGATGGTGATCCAAGAGCGACAAATTTGAAGAGGCTACTCTTCTTTTAGGTTATGTTTGGTTGGAGGTTTATTAATAGAGTGTAATATTATTTTATCGTTTGGGAGGAAAGTTTATAACAAAATAGAATAGAGTAGGATAGAAGATGAGGGTTTCATATTACATCCCCTTATATCCTAAACAATAAAATTGAGAAACCTCTGATTTAGGAGGCTTAGGATGAAATGTAAAATAACAAACAACATTTCACTATGTTACATCTTAAATCTTTTTTCCAAATAACATTTCACTATATTACATTATGAACCCTTCCATCCCTCCCAAACAACAATTTTATAATATTACATCCATTTACATTCCATTCCATTATAAACTATTTCATTCTATTAAAAACCTTACATCCAACTAAATATAGCCTCAGCTTTGAATGTCGTTATGATAATAAAACTTACATTTATTTATGTTTTTTTCTTAATTTACTATATTAAAGAAAATTTGAGTTATCTTTATATAAATTTACTATATTAAAGAAAATTTGAGTTATCTTTATATACTTCAAATGAGTTTATAAGACATTTATTTTAACCATTTTGAGAATTTTAAAGAGTTTTTCTCTATATAATGTTGTTTTTTAAAAATTATATGATTAGTCTTCAATTTCAAGTAGTTGAACCAGATCTTGGTAACTTAGACATCTCATACTTGATTTTGTGTTTGTTTGATAGAGACAAATGTGTTGGTTTTATAATTTTATGGCAAAAATGTGAGATTATCTTTAGTTTTTTGTTTATATCAAATTATACATGAAAGTCTTTATAACAAAATTTAAAATTTGAATAAAAAATAGAAGTTTAGAAACGTATTTACACCTAACTTCAAAATTACAATACCAATTTAAACTATTTCCTTTTTCTAAAATCGTAGTCATATTTATACTCATATTCAATTAAGTTAACAATTATTATCATACTTAATAAAGATTCTAAATTATTATGTTCAAAATCAAATTCATTAGGTAAGATGTGTTGGGTACCCAGTGGCTAAGTGATACAAAGGTCACCTTCGGGACTCGAATTTTCACCGAAGTCTATCGCCAACACCCTTTGCACGACAATCTCACTTAGATTTATTTAAGTAAGATTCAGCCCTCAACAAACCCTCGAAATGTTTATCTCGCACACACTCGAATAAACAATGCTAAGAAAGCAATAAGAACAAAGGCAATAAAGAAACACAGAGATACGTTCAAAACGAACTTTATATACTTTCCTTCAAAAGAATACAAGAAATGCTCTCTCTAATCTAGTGAGAAAAGCAGGGCTCGAATGAGCTATATATAGGCATCCTAACTTGCCTTCAAAGTTACATTCAGAATTCCACTATATTTGAACTGCCTAAGATCGTACTAAGATTACGTCTATCCTTATCCTTATCACATCACATCACATGTACTAATTAGACGACACCCTTGTCTAAATAGAACTCTAACTAATAAGATAAGATAAGATAACAACAAGATAGAGTTTACATTTAACTAGGAAACTAATATTCATGTCCTCGAAGAACTCCACTGTCTTCAGATATTTAGTTCCACTATAACTCTAACTCCCAATCATCGCCACATCATCCAAGATCTCTATCCGCTGATGATGTAGTGTGATCTCGCCGAAGCCCACGTAGCACATTGTGTTGATCCAATGCTTCCCACAACAGGTCTGTTAGTCGTGGTCCATTCATCCTAGCATGTCTAAGTCCTTTGTTCGTCAAGTCCTAGCCACAAGATCCGAGACTCTTCCAAAATTTGTACCAAGTCCAATCCCACTCGCCCACGTTTATCTTAGTGTTTTCACATGCCTCCATCATGCGTGAAATCTAGCTAACCTTCCACCTAAGGCCTTCCGTAAAGGTAGCTAAGAAGTGCTCCGAAACTTAGGGGTCTAACACTATAATACCATCCCGGTACAATGACATCACACACTTTCCGTGATAGAATACTTGAGAGACTTAGTAAAGTTATTGGACTTGAACAGTAAAAATAATCCATTCGTCATCATTACTGAAGTCAAATCCTACATTATCATGATAAAACAAATAAACGTAAGAGATACTTTTAATTCGAATAAAGTGACAGGAGCCTATCGCAGTATAAAATAACAATAGGAGCCTGCAAAGTAAGAAGAGCTTGTTATGCGATAGGACCCTATTTAAGTAATAGGAGCCTGTTATGCGATAGGATTCTATTTAAGTAATATGAGCCAGTTAAACAATGGGAGTCCGCTAAAGGATAAATTCAATTAAGACAATTTAAAACGGAAGGTGCCTGTTAAAATAAAAGGAATCTTTAACAAGTTGAAAACAGAATGAGCCTACTATAATAATAAAGAAGCCTCTTGCTAAAATGAGCACACATACAATATAATGCAAAAATATAAAAGTTAAGAGAATAGAAAGAAGGACGTAGTCAATTTATACTAGTTCGATTTATAACTCAAGCTTACGTCCAGTCCCTAAGTATTTAATTTGAGTATTTCACTATGAAAATCCAAGTAGTAATTTGACGACCTCTACAAACTCACGAGTATATTTTTTCAAGGTTCTCTAACCTTCCACACTAGTAGTATTTTTGAGCCTCTATAAGCTCACGAGTACATATTTTTCAAGGTTATCCAACCTTGTAACACTAGTATTTTGCTAGCCTCTACAAGCTATCAACAAATGAAGAAGTAATTTGCTTTATATGAACTTCATTGATCTCTAACAAAAGAATTATCACTTTTCAAGGCACAAGATATGACTTCTGAGAATATTGATGATTCTGAAATATTTCAAAGATTTTGGCTTCTGTACCCATTTGTAATATGCAATGACTTTTCTTTAAATAGAAATTTTCTTCAACTATTCATTGCTTCATTTCTATTTTGAGTTAACTTTGAATTTTTAATATTATCTCTGCTAAAATCTTGCAATAATCAACCAATTTGGAGGTGACTGATGAAATATATGATTAGTGTGATCCTTCTGAATTTTGTAAAATAAATAAGGTAAGTTTATAAAGATCCTATAATTTTATTTCCTCTTAAGAATCATATTGTTATCATTAAAAAAAATGAGATTTAAATTTTAAAAAATTATATAATCATCATCAAAATCATTAACAGCCTAACATATCATTTAGTAGCTTAGGATTAAAGAGGCCTGTTTGAACCAAGAAGTTGCTATCCTAAAGTTGGATTTGCTTAAAGGTCTGTTAACAAGGTTTCACATCCATCCCTTTTGTTTTCGCTTGTAATTTGTAAAAGCATATTTGAACTCCATAACTTAGGACAGAGCATTACAAGCAAACAGTCCTGTTGTCTCTTTTCTTTCTTCTAATCAAACAAAGTCTACCCCCGGAAGGAACATACTCTACACTTTACTGGCTTATTTTCCCAGGAGTTGCCTTGGCTGATAAATAATAGTCATTGTTGAATGGCAAATTACAGTAATACCCCAAACCCGACTAACTCTTCTTCGTTTAACGTCTCTCAGTAGTCAACCCTGCAAGTGTCTACCTACCTCTTAACAAACTCCATCGCTCCTCTTCCAACATAGAGAAGAAGATTCGGATCAATCCCATGTACACCCACCTCAATCTTCTCAATTTTTCACTCTTATTACTGCTCTCTCTCGTACCCTTCTCCATCTGTACCAATAAGCCACCTCCACTTCCCATTCTACCCATCCCCACAGCTTCTCAGCTCCAATGGCAGCACTCCTCAATGGCTTTCTTTCTTCACTTCGGAACCAACACCTTCACCGACTCTGAGTGGGGTTCCGGCCACGCCGACCCGTCCGTTTTTAACCCGACTCAACTTAACGCCACCCAGTGGGTCCAGGTTGCTAAAGACTCTGGCTTTGATCGGATTATACTCACTGCAAAACACCATGATGGGTTCTGTTTGTGGCCTAGTGAATATACTGATTACTCTGTCAAGTCGAGTTCTTGGAGAAATGGGAGTGGAGATGTCGTTAAAGAGATCGCATTGGCTGCTAAAGAAGGTGGTGTCAACTTGGGGCTTTATCTCTCTCCTTGGGATAGACATGAGGTTTGTTACGGGGAGACTTTGGAGTACAATGAATTTTACATGGGACAAATGACTGAGTTATTGACCTGGTATGTTTTGTGCGTTTTTTTGTGTTTTAAGGGTGCTTGTTTTTCCTGACCAAATTTGGTTTTTTAATGAAATTGCTTGGGACTGCTAATTTCTGCAATTTGGTTCGTTAACCGAGTGTTTTTAGAAAGCAAATCGTCTTAGTTTCTGGCAATGCTTATAAAGTACGTGCTTCCAGGACTTCTATTGAAGTTTGAGTTTGAGTTTGCATCTACGGAAGGACTTTTTCTTAACTCCTATTCTCCATTAAAAATCTCGAAATTGATTTCTGTACTTTTAGTTCTAGGCATCTAGTTTCTCTTCCAACTTCCATGCCTCGGCATTTCCAGAATTCCTCTATCCTGAACTTTAGCTTGGCTAAAGATGGTTATATGATCATTTTTCTTCCCAAAATTTGGAAGTGAAAGTTTGGGATTCCTGCTCCATGCAATTTGTTAGCTTTTCACTCTCTGTGAGAAGAACTGAAGAATTGATTTATCATTTAGGAAAATATCAAGTCTTTCAGTGAATTTATTCTTGGTGATGTACTAGCTCTTGCTTTTCGGTGACGCCATTAAGGGAAAACAGGAGATATGTTTACAGTCATTCCATGCTATTCATATTACAACATGTTTTAATGAAAGAAAGTTTTGCAACAGGTATGGATCGATCAAGGAGGTGTGGTTGGATGGTGCAAAAGGGGAGGAAGAAAAGGACATGGAGTACTTTTTCGATGGATGGTTTAGTCTCATACGTCAACTTCAGCCAGAAGCTGTTATTTTTTCTGATGCTGGTCCTGACACAAGGTGGATTGGTGATGAGAGGGGAGTAGCTGGCTCCACTTGCTGGTCCCTTTTTAATCGAAGTGCTGCGAAGATCGGAGGTACAGATCCCAAGTAAGTTCATTTGTTCCTACCTTCTTATTTTTATGCTCATCTTGCTTAGGGTCAAGTTCCTATGTAGATAAATTCATTGCAAGATTTTGAATTTTCTTTCATTCTTCTTAATGTTGCCCTAATTTGCTTAAATACAACTTGTTTATTTGGAGAACTTTCATTAATCATTCTACTAAAATAAAATGTATCTCTTTTACTTGTTAATGTAACGATGGGATTTACTGCAAGGATTTGATAGACATAATGTGCTGCTGAAAGAGTGCTTATATGGTGATGTGTTTAGCTGAAGTGGATTATATGTTGTTTAGTCTGGCTCCATTGTTGATTGCTGTCAATCCTTCAATTGGGACTGAAGTCCGAATCTGATTCTGTTTTGAATAATGATTTCTTTCCTTCTAATAGAGAGCTTTTGACTGAGCAAAATTTAGCCTTTTCCATCCTTCAAAACTGAATGATATAGATTTCAGACTGAATTTGTCAAAGAAGGATATATATTTCAAAACTATAACAACAACAATATCACGGTAGAAAATTTCACTGAGATGAGGGTTCTAGGAAGGTCCGGAAATACGCAGCCTTAACCCTAATTATAGATTAAGAAATGGATTTATTGGTTTGTAACCGCACAGTTCTCATTCTTGGACAATCTGATTAACAACTTCTAAAAAATAATAGCATAGTCAACATTACAGAATTGTGCTGCCATATTCCAAAGGCAATGGACTTATTCATAGTTTTGCTGGTGAATTGCATGTCAGACTTTGTAATGTTCATCTATTTGGAGAAATGCTTTTATAGGGTTTCAGGTTTAAAGGTTCAGAAATTACAATCAAATTATTTTCTTATTCATGGATTTAGTAGCAAAGTAATTAGAGTTAGTTGCTTAACTGGGTTGATAAGGTTCGTTGTAGTTTAACCAGCAGAATTTTGCCTTGCTAAGTATTCCTTTCCTTTATGAAAAAAGATCTTTATTCAATATCTTCATGTCCTAATTTAGAAGGCTAAGAGATAAAAATGGAAAGACAAGTAAAACGTTGAATGCCAGAATTCATTTTCTTCTTTTTGACTATGAATTAGGTATTCACAGGGAGGAGACCCATTTGGTCATGACTGGGTGCCAGCAGAGTGTGATGTATCCATAAGACCAGGCTGGTTTTGGCATGCATCAGAAGTGCCAAAGTCTGCAAAGCAGCTTCTTGACATATACTACAAATCTGTGGGCAGAAACTGTCTTTTATTATTAAATGTGCCTCCAAACTCTTCGGGCCTTATATCAGCTGAAGATATACAAGTACTTCAAGAATTCTCTGAGCTTCGGAGGTCCATATTTTCATATAATCTAGCCAGCACAGCCATTGTAAATGCCAGCAGTACAAGAGGAAGTGCTGGTGACCATAGCTATGACCCCTACAATATTTTTAGTGAAGGTATCTTCACCTATTGGGCTCCTGAGGAGAATAAATCCACTTGGGTGCTGCATTTAACCCTTCAGAAATCAGTTTCTTTCAATGTTTTGAAAGTTCAAGAGCCGATTCACATGGGACAACGAATTATTGGATTCCATCTTGAGATCCTTAGTAAGGTTGGGGATTGGACGAAAATGATTAATGGCACCACAGTCGGCTACCAAAGGCTTTTGCAATTTCCAACTGTGGAATCTCAGCACCTGAAATTCGTTATAGAGAAGAGTCGGGGTGAACCTCTGGTATCTTACTTGGGAATTTACATGGATAACTTTTCCAGTGTGAGTTCTGTACTTGACAAAGGCTTCCAGGTATTCCAAGCACATTCCAACAGTAGTCATGTACTTCAGCAATCTGTATACAACCATTCTCAAACTGCTGCAACGTGAGGGTGTACATTTCTATTGCAATTTTGTATTGTACAATGTGCGAAATCTGTTTCTAAATACTCCTTGTATACATGGTTACAGTCATTCCAATCATTTATTGGCTCATGCGTGATGGGCTATCTACTCTTCATGATGCAAGCGTTCAATGTAGTTCATTTGATTTACTTAATGATTTTCCCCGTCGTGCACAATGTGCCTTTAAACTTTTAAGATTTTTCAGTCTCATGCCTGGCCAAAAGCAGTTAGATCCCTTCTGGAAGTCACTTGTTGCAGAAAAAGAAATAATTCACTGCATAATAATCGAGTTAATGAAACCTGTTCTGCTAAAAAAGATAACTTTTTTAGGAGTTAATAATGTCTTGACAAAAATATTAGGATGTAAAGTTTCTGTGACAGAAGTTTGGTGAGCTAGAATTTTAGCTCTTAGCATTGAGTTCCCAGACAAATGAATTCCTGCGAGTGAATTCAGATAGTAGTTGAGTTTGCAAGGCTTTCCTTGTACCATATCAAGCGTCCTTTTCCATTCTACATGAACCTTCTTTGAAATGCTCAATAGTTATGGTTCAGAAGCACTTTATTTGGATTTTATGTTTTCACCGGGAGGATGGCTTCGGGTTCGATGAGTTTTGTCAATTGACCTTCTTGCTGCAATGAAAAAGGTTATGCCCGTTGGGTAAGAAACTGCAAGCAAACTTAGTCTGGTTATGCTCTCCTGCACTTGACTTGTCAGTCCTAAAATTATTTTCAGGATACCAATGCCTGATTAGTGTTTCATATATAGCATTAATGAGTTAGAATTTGTGTTTGAGAATAGAAAGCCCAAAAGGCGTAAGCCTTAATAATAGAATCATCCCTCGTTCGGCTGAACCAGCGGAACAAGCTTTGGGCTTCCTCTTTATGCGAAGGAGTAAAACCATGGAGACAGTAGCAGCAGCAGCAACAACAACAGTGATGTGTACAGTTATTGCTATGGACCACTCCAACCAACTCTGGTACAGAGCCTGTTCTCTCTGCGAGAGAACTCTTCCTGAAAGCCCCAATTCCCTCTGCAAATTCTGCTCCCGTTACAACATCAGCACTTTCCCCTCCTTCAAACGCCTCTTTCGGGTTCTTGTAAGTCCTTTTCCTCTTTTTGATTCTCTCTCTCTCTTTTTCTCTCCTTGTTTTCTTGTTTTTCGTGATGGATTTCCTGGATATCCTATTGCGGGTGATATGGGCAGGTGTCAATTGCCACCGATACAGAGGTTCGCAATGTCGTATGCTTTGATAGGGCTGCCAGGGTCTTGTTCGGTTGCTCTGCTGACGAGTTTTTCGACTTTGCCAAGTTTCACCCTTTTTCTGGTACTTATTCGGCTTTTGATGACGTTCACTTGTCTTTTGAAACATAAAATTAATAATTGTACCTTCTAAAAATCGTTATAGAATTTTGTGTTGCCGTGGATTTACAGTAGAAGAACTTTTCGTTAATGCTGAAGTGATCACCAAATCACTCGGTTACTTTTGGATGTATCATAAAGACTCGGGCAACTGATTATGTTATGCCTTTTGCAGCTCTGGATGCTGATAAAATCCTGGAAGGAGAAATGTTTAGAATGACATTGTCTAAGCCGAAGAGTGGTAATGCTCAACACTTGCGGGTAGTATCTGTCGTGCCATTAAGGTCTGGCTTCCAGCCTGCAATTGAAAGTTTGAGAAAATTGTATGGAGTAAGAGCAAGCTCTTAATACCTTCTATAATTCTGTTCACCATACTTTACGTTCAAAAGTTGTTATTAAACGATGGTATGATGTGGATTGATTAAGCACTTGTTGTTTGTTCTTTCTTGTGGGATAGCTATTTCTGTTTATATTCCTCTGCAGCTGATGAGCGTGGCTCGCGGATTATAAATTTAATTGGTCGTATTTTTAACGTCCTGAGGAATAGTTTAACAAGATGAAAAATTCGTCTGGCATTAGGGACTTGGGACATCTCTTAGCAGCCTCTGTTTCACTTTGTTGCAGTAATGCAAATAATATGTCCTCCATAAATCTGTACATGCATGTTATGATGCTTGCCTATGCAAATTTCTGTGTGTTTATACATGGGACCTGGTTAGTGGTTCCAGTTAAATCAATTGTCTGATATGGACTGAGCATAGGATTAATTGAGCCTACACCGAAGCACATACACGAAAAGAAGATATCTTTTATTTTATACCTGTGACGGATTTGTGATCAATACACAGAAACTAGAAATTTGGTATTGTTGAAATCCTCTCTAACTGCTTAGCAGGAAAATGTAAATTTAGGTTAGGCGATCACTTGGGAGCAACATTGTGTTTACTGCTAGTCATGGCAAGCTTTCCTTGCGTCCAGCTTGTCAACATCTGTAATGCAGCTTTTGGCTGATCCATTGGAACCATGTGACCAGCATTGTAAACCTGGTTGTCATTGTATGTCTAATCAGTTTCTCAAAAACAAATGAGAGACAGAGGATAGGATGAGTGGATGAGGGGAGACCTTAAGGAAACTGAGAGGTCCTTGGCTTTTTAGCTGTCCTGCTTCTTGGCCTTCACTGAAAAATGGAACTGTTGAAGCTATTGCAAATTCCTTTTGGCCAGACCATTTCATGGCATGGACCCATCTCGAGTTCCCTGCCAAATGCCATTGTCCAAAAGTGTAGTTACGTCAGAACATACGTTATCAATTAGGTTCCTGTAACATCACAGGGACAGAATCAGATTATTTAACCTATTAAAGGAAAGGCTTACCAAGCCAATTGCATATGAGATCCTGATCTCCAGCATAAATAAGCACATTGATACCATCCTCAAGGAGTGCAGGAATTCCCACTTCGAGATTTTTCATCCAGTCCCTTATCATGGCGTCATAAACCTTGCTACTGCATGAAACGAAGTCCCTGTTTCCAACCCCTAGAGCATCCCTTACTGTTTTTTGATTTAGAAAGTCTTCCATGTTTGAGAAGTCATAGCATAAGTTGCCCTCGCATTTCTTTCTAATATCGTAATACTGCATAGTCAAGTAAATCACATGTTACGAAATTGGTTATGCATCTTGTCTTATTTTTATCAGAATGCTGTGTTTTTTCATATGGAAATAGGATATGCAGAATATTGCTTACGTTTAAATTGCCAACAACGTTAATGACCTCGTTGAATATTCTGTTGCAAACATAAAATGCATCTTCGCAAGCAGATTCACCGCTGCTGCCTGAGAAATTGGAAATTGAGTTAACCAAGCTATTAATCAATTGTCATTGATTTCTAGATTTGTATGTAACAGTTGGAATACATATCTCTTCAGTTTCTTTGTATTCATTCTACACATTGCACAAAGTAAATGAGAGAGAGAAAAAAACCACAATGTTTTATAGCTTGCTGACAATCTGGAATCATTCCGTTGATCCAATCATGATCGGATTGCTGAATTAATTTGTTTTCTAAAGCATAGTCCGTGTATGCTTGGTACTGGATGCTAGGATTAGTGAGGCCATTACCAATGGCAAAGCCCTGTTAAATCATTTCCTTGGTTATGCTACATTATGGTTCCAATAAAGCGTGTATGAAGCGAAGTAAATGAAATGAAATTGAATAAAAAGCGGAGAGATACCTTAAGATTTATGTGAATGCCTTTTCTGTTCTTGTTTCCTTGGTGCACCCGATCAGCAAAGGCAGGGATGTAGTGGCCAGCGTAAGATTCTCCAGTTATGTAGAAATCATTTTTAGCAAACTGAGGATGTTGTTTGAAGAAAGCCTAGCGTCATCATTGGAAAAGTCAGGTTATGCGGATATTGTTCACAAGTTTTGCTGTTGTCAATCCATCATTGGAAGCACAAAATATTATTGCTGTAGAAACCATCCGAAACTGACCTGCAAGAAGTCGTACAAATCATTGCTAACCCCTGTTTCATCGTGTCTTATGTCACTAGTATCTGCTGTGTAACTAAAGCCTGTTCCAGTCGGTTGGTCAACATATATGAGGTTTGAAACCTGCGAATATGCAACTGTAATGTCTGCATTTAACTTGAAAAACGAACTTACAACTCAATTGGGCTAACGTGTGAGCATGTCTTGGCCGATAACGCATTTCAAAGTCTTACCATATAAAAGCATCAAGTACATACCTTGTCCCAACCATGGTCATTCCACACAAGAGACAAGTTGTTGGTTAGTTGAAAAGGACCATTTTCATAAAACAACGCCAATTCGCTACTACAACCTGGTCCTCCGCTTAACCATATGACAACAGGATCGTCCTTCTTGTTCCTTGATTCAAAGAAGAAGTAGAACATTCTGAACACATTCAGACAACAATGTAGAAATGTTAGCTATTTGACAGAACTCTGTAACCAATTAATTAAAAAAAAAACTATGTAACTAAACTAAATATAGGGTATGATGTAAACTTGTGCGCAATCTGAGAAACCAATAAGACTTATCAAAGGTCATAGGAGAAGGCCAACCAATCAAAATCATATATCTCTGTACCATCAAAGCCGAAGCCAAGAAACAATTCATAACCATGAGCAGGCTATAAAATGCTTTATTACCTTGCGGCTTTAGTATGAGGAAGCCTGTAGTACCCAGCATGGTGGCCCAAGTCTTTAACAGAAGGCGCAATATCACCAAGAAGATGGAAACTGAATTGCTTCTCAACAATCGCTGGAGCGCCGACCAAAGAGTCATCATCTATGCCTATGTTGATACCATGTTTTGGAAACAAATTGAGGTCTCTTATGAGCTTCTCTGCCCGCCCTCTCGGCGAGTTGTTCGTTGAAGAGAAGCATTCTGGTTCGTCAGGAAACACTGCCTCCGACTTTAGTGAAATATTAAAGACAAAAAGGCATAAAGAAAGCAGAATGCAAGAGAAAATAGATGCCATTGCTTTTGAGCTATGAAATTTTAACCTACTGTATGAAAAGAAGAAATGGCTAATTAGTTCACTGGAAACTTGAGGTGAAGGTTGCGTTCAACACGGTGCAAGCGGAGACAGGAGATTATCTATTGCTTAATAAAAGATTTACAAGTAGATATTATGCTTCCTGAATAATGTTTATATACAGAATTCGTGTAACAATCAATCATCTTTACAGGAGACACTTTTTCTAATGCCCTGAACTTTATAGCGTACGAGTTTGAATTAATTACCCATACAAACGAATCTTAAACCTTCTCTTATGGGAAAGCAACTAGCAAGCGCAAAAAAGGTTGTGATTTTTGTATATAGACATTTTGTCGCCTATCGTTGATTGAAGTTAGCTTTTATGAATGAACTTAGGAAATGGCAATGGAATTAAAATGGTCCATTTGAGTCCTCTATAAAAATGAAGGAATGCCGTTTTCTTTTGACGAATCAACAATCATCAGCTTGACGTACACACAGTTTTGTCTCAAGGCATGCATGTTTTAGGGCATTCTTTGAATGTTTATTGTTAATTAGTACTCCCTCCGATTCGTAATAAGTGTCGTTTTAGAGGAATGCACACTTATTAAGAAAGTTAATGAAATATCTGATATACCCTTATTAATTACA
>JANVCL010000213.1:6964631-6983648 GCA_026546855.1 Erythroxylum incrassatum | reverse complement strand
TAATTGTCTTTAGTGGAATGACATTTAGTTAATAAGCTAGAATTAATTCTAATGAGATTAAATTAATTCTAGGCTTACTAGAGCTTGAATTATCAAAGTCTAATAAGATTCCCCATTTGGCTTCAAGGAAGGTTATCAAGTTAAGTAAGAAATATAAATGGAGATTTAAGAAGCCCATAATTGAATGTTGGGTTTGTACTAATTAATGGTTAATTAAAAGCCTAAATGTTCACTTAGAAATGGGCTAGACTTTGGTTTAATGTAATTGATTAGATTAATTATATTAAAACAAATTTTTTTATGAAAGGAGTAACAATTTCGGTTTTATTAGGGTTGAATGTGTAGCTGCATATTTAACATTCAAATGCTAAATAAAGATGGTCTTTATTATGGTTTATCATCATTAAATGAAGTTATGAACTAACCATTAAATGGTTTAATGGTTATCTTTTAATGTTACCATATAACCTATTAGCATTCATTGGATTAAAGAATAAAGATGTGCATTGGATGGACCATCTTCCTTCTTCCATCTTCCAAAACTGAAATTGGTAGGTCATGTTTAGGTTAATGGTCTTTTCATATAGCCATTTTAAAGATAAATGAGAAAAGTCTCATTTATTGGCTACTTTATGATTGATTAATGAAAGGAGTGATGCATTGGATGCTATTCTCTTCTTCCATTCTATGCATAACCGAAATTGAGTGTGTAAGAAAGGCTTCTTGAATGGTTTGACTCTCTCCCTCCTTTCGTGCATGAGTGAACCGAAATTACCAAGAGAAGAGTCTCATTGTTGGTTTATCTTCTTCTACAAAAATCTCCTCCAAGCATTTTTTTTCTCCTTTCCTACCAAAGGATTTTGTTAACCTAGTTGTTCTAGAAGAACAAAAGGTAAATCAAATTGGTTGATGATACAATAACAAGGAGAAGATAGATTGCTAAACGAAAAGATTCAAAAGCAAAGGTTTTGGATACAAGAAGAATGAGAGGATAATGCAGCGAGGAATTAAATCTGTAGCAAAGGAGTCGGTAATTCTCTTCATCTTGTTTATATTTATTATTATCCTTATACTATATCATGTATGGATTGACATGATGATTTGGATATATTGCTTCCACTACAATGATCATTTCTAAAAAGTTTTGAAATTTACCGGTTCTCCAAATATAGCATGCTTTCTTTTTCCGATCCAATAGAATGAAGGATAAAATGGTAAAAATCAAAATAAAATTCGTGTGTCCAGTTTTACCCTACCACAGGCCACGATCGTGGCTTGTAATTTTTCCACTAATTTCTGAATTTTCCCCTTCTTTTGTCCTTCTCCATTTTCCAGAGATCACTTCTTAACTCTTTATAGCTCTTTCATCTTTCTTTTACTTACTTCCTCAATCATCTAATTCATGTCGAAGTCTTATGTCGTCTCGATTTTATTTGGAAATGAAATAACCTAATTACAGAATTCAAACTATCTAAAAAAATCAAAGGAAATGACATGAAATTAACAATCCATAGGTTGCCTCCTATGCAACGCTTCTTTTAACGTCGGTAGCCTGACGCTCTTCTTGTACTCAAGGTGGTTTAAATGAATGATGTAATGGTAGCGCAATCATCGATCTTAGCATTTGCATATGAGAAACCATGTCTTAGGTTCCACCTTCCTTCTGCTTCACCTTCCTTCACTTTTTCCTTCGCGATTGTTTCTTTCTAAACTCATTCTTAAGGTCCTTAGACCCTCAGAGTTAGTTTATCCCCATCAACATCAATTATGAAGCAACCAGTAGTCAAAAATGGTGGTCTAAAGACCATAGGGGATTCCACATCTTCTCCGATATCCAATATAAAGAAGTCTATAATCCCCTTCGGCTGATAAATTGTTATGTCTGCTGTCTTCACTAGCATCTTTGTAGGTTCTAACTCTTCTAACCCCAATTTTTGACTAAAAGTATAGGCCATCATATTGATACTCACTCCTAAATCTACGAATGCCCTATCTATTTTGACTCCATTGATATTATAGGGAATGTAAAAATCCCTTAGGTCCTTTTGCCTTTGTATTATATTAGGGTTTTCTTTCGCTATATGCTCCTTAACCTGGTTCTTGTTTGATTGCTTTAGTGTGAATCTCGTTTGAAGATGTTCCGTTATGTACTTAACTTTGTTTAATTCAACCTCCTTAGAATTCCTCATTGCCTTACTTGAAATTGACGTTCATTGATCTAGGATAGGGTATAAAAATTCAGGTCGAAATTCCTCGATTGGCTCAATTACTAGCTCACTTGGAAAGAATTCCATAATTACTTATCCTTCTCCCTTATCTCTATCATCTTTTGCATGTTCGAGTTTCTTTTTCTGGGCCTAAGTAATGGCTATGATCCATTCCTTTGGGTTAGCCTTAATATTGCTTGGAAGGGTTCCCGTATTATGAGTAAAAATTGCCTCCGCTAGTTGACCTACTTGGACCTCCATATTGTGTATTGAAGAGGCATTGTTCTTAGTGACTTACTCGAATTTTCTTTCAACCCTCCTATGTGCATCCTCCATGCCTCCAATTTTATCTAAAATCCTATCCAACTTGGATTCCATTGAGCTTGGTTTATCTTGTTGGAAGCTTGGTTGTCCTTAAGGTCTGAACTGTCCTCCAACATTGTTCGTCCACCAAAAGTTAGGGTGATTCTTCCACCCAGGGTTATAAATGTTGGGGTAGGGAATGTTTCCCCTCCTCGTCCATATTGCGGTCCCATATAATTAACTTGCTCTGGATTGCTTTCCTTAATCAAGATGTAGTCCACCGTATTATGGTCCATTTGTATACAAAGTTCACATTTTAGTTGCACAACTTTTATCGAAGTTGAGGACGAAGCCTTCACGTTGTTGAGTTGTCGAGTTAAGTTATTAATTTTTTCTTACATCTCTATCATTTGATCAACAGCTACAATTCTTTTTTGTTCTCAGAAAGTAGTGGTTTGTCTACTTCACTCGTTCGTCCATAGGCAATTATTACTTGCCATCTCCTCCATTAGCTCTTCTGCTTCATCTACTATCTTTCTCATCAATGATCCTCCTGAAGCTGCGTCAATTGTGCCTCTCACATATGGGGTTACTCCATTATAGAATGTTTGTAACAAGAATTCCCTGGGTAGGTTACGGTGAGGGCATTTTTACTGCAAATCCTTATATCTTTCCCATGCTTCATAGATTGATTCCCGTCACTTTGCTGGAAGTTGGTAATCCCCTTGATAATCTTTGTGGTCTTAGTAAGGGGAAAATCCTTGTCTAAAAAGGCATGAACTAGTTGATCTCAAGTTGTGACATTGGCTAGGTTGAGAGAATGATACCAAGCCTTTGCTCTCTCTCTTAAGGTAAAAGGAAAGAGCCTAATTCTTACCACATCCTTCGACATCTAATGGCATAGAAAGGTAAAAATTAGTGGTATTCCCTATTTTGGAGATCCTTCATGTTGGTGCAAAAACATGTGAGACTTCTTTGATTGGCTTCTTTTGGGATAGATGTCATGTATTTCCAGTTATTCAAAAATGGGCAAAGTTATATAGAAAAATAGAGGTATAACTGATGTGCTTGTAGTAGAAGAAAACATGTTATTGTTTACTTTCTTGTCTAAAGATGCAACTATGAGAGTGGTGGAGGAGGGTCCACGGCATATTCAGAATCAACCATTATTTTTACATCCATGGAGACCAAGAATCCAAGTAGGATCTATGAAACACCAGGTTGTTCCACTATGGGTACAATTGTATAATGTACCACTTGAATATTGGACTAGCAAAGGCCTTAGCATAATAGCAAGCTACCTTGGCACTCCTCTTTGTATGGATGAAAATACAGCACAAAGGAGAAGAGTAGGATATGCAAAGTTGTTCATTAATATGGAATCTATCCAAAATCTTCCTAAAAGTATACTAGTTATAAGAATAGGAGCAAAAGGCTCTTTGTTTGAAGACAATGTCTACCTTAACTACTAATGGAAGCCATCTTTGAAATCTCAAGGGAAAAGATGGGTTCCTACAGGTAAGGTGTTTCTAAAAGGAGATTGAGGAGCTTATAGGAGTGGCTGAACATAAAGCTGGCAGAGTGTTCAAAAGGAAGTCTCTCAAGAGTTTGTGCAAGAGGTCTATATTAAACTTGATAGTAATGCAAAGAGTTCACCATCAGCAGTTCCTAAGTCACAAATGGATACTCCACCTAAGAATGGGGATAAAGCAGAGGCAGTAGGGTAGGGAAACTCCCCTTCAATGCTCATCCCAAGTGAATATATTGACACTTTGCCTTCATCTAATATAAGAGAAGATCTGGGTACTTCTTTTGAGACGGTGGCAATTGGGAGAGCTGGTAGGAGCAAAAAGAAAGGCTCTAAATCTACTACATCCTTTTAATGACTTGGCTTACATGGAATGTTAGAGGTATAAATTGCCTAAAGAAGCTTTTAGCTTTAATGGATTTTTTCTATCAAGAAAAACCATGTTTAATTACTCCTTTGGAAACTAAGATTAGGGTAGGTAATCTCATGAAGTTGAATAAATTGGGTAGTAGTTGGAAGTTTGTTACTAATCACCAAAAGCATACCTTAGGAAGAATAATTATTAGTTTTAATCTGGAAGTTGTGGAAGTGAAGGTCTTGGGAGAGGAAATACAAGTTATGCACACGAAATGGCACTTCAAAATTGAGGATGTGTATGTGTTCTCCTCTGTTGTGTATGGCTCTAATTTTTCCTTCCAAAGGAAGGAGTTATGGAAGAGTTTAATGGATTTTCATAATAGAGTAGTTGGCCCTTGGGTTATCTGTGGTAATTTTAACTCTACTACATATAGAACTGAAGCTGAAGGAAATACTCTCCTAAGAAATGATATGTCAAATTTTAAGGAATGTTTGGAGACCAGAGGCCTCATTGATCTCCAATATAAGGGTCACATATTTACTTGGTACAATAAGAAAGCGAAGGACTGGTCCTTAAGGAAAAAGGTGGATAAGGTGCTTGTAAATTAGAACTGGCTGTAACAATTTCCTATGAGTTCTACCTCTTCCTAGATCCCCTTTTCTCGGACCATTCTCCTGCTACAGTAAAGGGTATGTTCCATAAAATGAGAGCTCAATTTCCATTTAGATTTAACAATTTTTTGGCAGATATAGAAGGCTTTCAAAAGTTTGTGCAGACAGGAATGAGGAAGGCTATGTATAGGACTAAACAGTACATATATGTTCAGAGGCTCAAAGTAATTAAGGATGAATTGAAAACTTTGAATGCTATAAGGGGATGCTCCACTGCTGAAACTATTGAAAGAACTATCTCATTATAACTTAAGGGAAACTTTCAAATAACTTAGGAGACCCTCAACTGTTTTCAATAGAGAAGGAGTTATCTTTCAGCTGTTCAAAATCATGAAAGTTTGATAAAGCAAAGAGCAAGGGTTAAATGGATGTAGGAAGGGGATAAATGCTCTAAGTTCTTCTTTAATTCACTAGCGAGGAGAAGGAATAGCAATAGAATATTTATAATCCAAGCTACATATGGTAGAAAACTCAACTGACAAGAATTGGTCTGTGAAGAGGCAGGGAAACATTTTAGTAGATTTTATGGGAAATCTAATTTCGACTTCAGTTACTATTCAATTTCTAAACTCATTCATTTCGAAGAATTTATCTCAAGAAGAGGCTCATAATTTAGCCAATCATAAGCAAGATGCAGAGATTGAAGGAGTTATCTCCCAAATGAATCCTAATAACGCCCCAGGTCCTAATGGTCTAAATACGGTCTTCTTTTGGAAAGCTTGGGGTGAGATTGGAATGATGGTGAAGCAAGCTATGAGGGAATTTTTCTCTACTGAAGTATTATTAAAGGAGATTAATAAGATATTCCTCTGCCTAATTCCTATGACAAATAACCCGAATTCTTCTGATGAGTTCAAGCCTATTGCTTGTTTAAATTTTCTATATAAGGTAATCTCTAAAATTATAACAAACAAACTCAAGGTTGTTTTGGGGACTTTGGTTAGTAATAACCAAAATGCATTCATGCAAGGAAGGTTGATTGGGGATAATATTTCCATTGTTCAGGAGCTCATGAAGGGGTACCAAAGGTGATGGGCTCCGCCAAACTATGCTTTTAAGATTGAATTTAAGAAGGCTTATGATTGTGTGGAATTGGGATTTATTTTTAAGGTAATGGAGGTGATGGGATTCCCTTCCATATTCATAAATAGATAGAGGCATGCATAACTACTTCTTATTCAGTGATGGTGAATGGTATACCAACTAGATTATTTAAAGGAGTGAGAGGACTTCGACAAGGTGATCCAATGTCTCCCTACTCGTTCATCCTTTTTATGGAGGTGTTAACCCTATTATTGAAGCATAATGTGGATAAGGAAAAGGGTTTCAAGTTCCACAGTGGATGTAAGAAGGCTTATCTAATTAATCTTTATTTTGCAGAATTGATTTGATTATTTTTTAACTTAACAAGCTTTATAAGTTTCATAAGATTCATAATAATAAAAAAAGGATACATATATCCTAGTATGTAACTTTATGATTCTCATTATGTTGATTTAACCAATATAGTATAAAAGGATAGTCTTCGTTATCTAACTTTGTAATCTTATCATTTATGTTAAGTGTAAGTCTCCTTTAATCCAACATATACAAATAATTTATATAAAATTGGATCAGCTACTTTTAATCAATAATTTATTTCTTATCATGCATTGAACACTATAGTAAAGTTTAATCTAAATTCAATATTAAATACTCAAAAGTATGAATTAGAAATACATGTAATCTCTATCATGTTATGTATAGGCAAGAAAAGACATGCAATCATTTTCTTCTTATGACAATTATTATCATACTATAGCAAAGTCTTTAATTGATGTCCATATTTATAGTTTTATTAGAGTAAATTGAACGAAACCATATCATTAAGGTACTATACCTTTCAGCTCTACTTCATGCAACCTCTTCTATATTGCTATCACGGTGTTGATGTACATCTTACATGCTATTATCAAAGTTTATGAGACATTAATCAAATCAAAATTTCAATACATTTTCTATCTATATGATTTTGACATATCTCTAAAACTTTGTCACCGAATCCTTAATAGGGATTGTAGAAAAATTACATAATAGGCATATATTTGAAAACTCTTCACAAACATAATCCTATGCCCAAGAAATTTGGTTTACTAACTTAGTACTAACTATATTAAATATGATAAATTTCACTCAGAAAATATAAATAAAAAATAAGTAATTGATTATATGTCATGAGTACCAAATAAGATTAGAACTTAATCATGTATTTGGTTACTCCCAATAATTTATTTGAAATAATAGTCCTTAATATTGTTCAGAAAGATCAATCTTTCTAGTGGGTTAGGATCCCATTGAAATATAATTAACCTTAAGTTTGCTCAACAAACTATCTAAACTTAAATTAAGTAGGTAACAACTTTATCAATCACATCTTATATGACTCCTAAATCTATTAAGTGACAAATTTTGTTAAAACATATCTTATATATTATTCCTAACCAAAAGATTTATCTTATAAAAAAAGTTGGAATTGGGCTTAAGACTTGGTTATGGTATCATAATTAGTGTGACATTAGCCCTCTACACCTATTGGAATAACTCAACTCTCTCAAAGGAAGATTTCCACTAAACATCAAAGTTACTAAAAAATCTCTAGAGATTCTTGTAATTACACCTAGAGAGGTAAGTCTCTCATTACAAATAACTTACCTAACTACAAGCCTGTAATGTAGAGGAAGATATTGGATAAATCTTTATGCTTCTCCAATATAGCCTATTTGGATTTCTTTAGACCACACTCTCCCAATGTCTACTAGTATGAACTCATTTTGTCTAAAACCTTAGTACTTAATGCAGTTACCACCTCCTAACTTTCTAAAAAAAACAAGTACCAAGGATAGGATAATAGCACCTAATCCTCTATCTGTGTTATGCAAAACTCAACCTGAAACAATACAACATCTATACTTTGAATGTCCTTATTTACAATCTAACTGATCCAACTTATAGCATACAATGAAACTACATTATAAAGTAAGAACATGGAAGCATATTGTTTAATAGGTTATAAAGTGGATAAGGAGGTTAGATAATGATTCAATTGTGCTTAAGATTGCATTCATTTGTTGTTTCTACATTATTTGGAGGGAAAGGAACAACTAGATTCACAATAAACCTAAATTAGACAAATATGACCTAGCTTAAAAATGGATACATTGGATTACGGAAATCCTTATATCCAACAGTTATAACACTCAAATAAGTAGTAATGTAAGGAGGGAGCGGTTTTTATGATTTCATTTATTTCTCTTTGCGAGCAAATCTTGATTTAATCTTTTAATTATTACAATATTGTATTTTTGTCAGCTTATCAACTTGTAATGTGGCACTTTTGTAAGGCTTTTCAACATGTTTACTCTTCAATATAATTTATTAACTTCCAAATAAAAACTTCTAATCTTTCTTCTTCTCTCGCCTCGCGTTAGCTTCATATTACTTGACTCATCCTTTGTTTTTCCCACTTTTGCTATTACTTTATTACTCTTATTTATTATCATTTTAGGTAACCATGTTTCAAAACATGTCTATATTTCCTTAACTTTTCCCCTATTTAGTAAAGTCCCTAATTCCTTGTCTAACCCCAACCAGCTTTCCAATCTTAACTCGATAAACATTCCCCCTCTAATATATCCTTCATCCATCCCTACCCTCCTTGCCATCTCTCCCTCTACTCCATTCTTGAGCTCTTCTCTATTATAAGACCAAGTTTTATCTCTTGATGCTAACACTAAGGCTCCCACTCCTTTTCTACTTCCCCTAATATATTCATTGTAACTTGTTTATTCACTATAACTTGTCATTCACCTTGTCATTCAATAATATATTCAATTCTTGAAAGCCAAACTAAGCTAAAAGCAAGTTATAGGGGGAATCATCTCAAACAAAGCTCCAATACTATCCATCTTCTTCTTTAGAAGGCTCAATAATTGTTTCTCCTCCGTTAAAAGTTATCAAGCAGGGGGCTAGCAAATGAAATTCCACATTTGTTAATTTCTTTATTGTAAAAAAGCTAGTTTTTCCCCTTATTAATACATGGTTCATGCACCTATACGAAACTGTGAGAATCAAGGAAACACTGCTATCTAAAGATAACTTATCCTCTTTAGCTTCCCCTCTAGAGATATTGCCAAAATACTTTGGATGAAGGGCCATGGAATTTTAATAATAGGTAAATACATCTTCAACTATGGCATTTTGGAATGAAACTTGAATGAATTAAGAAGAAAGTGCCACTTGGGATCAATATTCACATCCAGTTCAAATTTTGATCTAAAAAAGGTCTTAACTATTTAGCAAGATGCATTGGATTTTTAATTACAATGGATGACTAAATAGCTTCTCTCAAAAGAATAGGTTATGCCTATTTATTTATAGTAGTGGAGATTGGAAAATAGCATCTAAATAAAATTCCTTTACTTAGAGCAAAATATGTTCCTTATAATTATTTAGTTAAAATGTTATACCCACCATCCCTAACTAAAAAGGTAAATTTTGGAAGACTACATATAGATCTTTCAATAAAGGCGATTATATGAAACTTTTGGGGATAAAAAATAAGACTCAAAAGAAAGGACCTGTCCTTCCTCAATCGATAAAAATGTAAGCTGAGGATAATGTTGATAAGGGAGTTCTCTTTTATAACTAGTTAAAAATAAAGAGATATAGCTCCAATTCTCCCAATATTGATAACTCATCTAATGTTCAAGACAGATGTCATGTCACTAATTTAGGTTATATAAAAGTAATCTCTAACAATAATAAAAGGATAAGTCCTAAGCAAGCATTACCAATAATGACAAACAGGAGAAAGAAGTTCTTAAGCCTAGTCCTGATCTTATATCAGGTACAAGAAAAAGCTCAAGGAGGAGTAATAAGTCTAAACGTGTAGAGAACCTTTCCTAAACATATTGCCTATATTATCTTGGTACCTAAAGGGAATTAACTACCCCAAGTGGCAACTAATGCCTTAAAACCAGTTAAGAGAAATTAAATCAATCCTTATAGGGTTGTTAGAAAACAAATTAAAGGAGGAAAATGCAAAGAACTTCAATTTATAGCTAACCACCAGAACATCTTCATTAATCATCAATTCCATAATAATAAGAGTATTGTTAAAGCCTCAAACACTAATAAAATAAGAGTAACCCCTCTAGTTATCACTGATCAGATAATGCATCTTATAACAACCTAAATACCTAAACAGTTTGATTTTGCAATCTCTTCTGTGGATGACTCTAACTATGCATTTTAGAGGAAAGAGCTACAGGAGAAGCCAAAAAGAATCCATCACTAAACCAAATTAACTTGGCTTATACTAAATGACTTCAATAGTAACCTTTATTACTCAAGGTAGATGGCAATGTGTGTTTAGATAATTTTAATACATATTTTAGGGATTGCGTAAAGGATATTAAAGTAACAAACCTAAGATTTGAGGGACAATTCTATAACTAATATAGTAAACAAGATGGAGATTGGAACATAAGAAAAAAAACTTGATAGAGCCTTAATGAATAAAGCCTAGTTATTGAAATTCATTGAGAGTAAATAAGATAGAGATTGTAACATAAAAGAAACTTGCTTCTCTAATCTTGTCTTCTTTGTTGATTGTCTTATAATTGTGTAAAATCTCACTTCAACTTTTTTTAGGAAAGCTCCCTTTTTATTCAATAATTTTTTCACAAAAATTGGTGGATTTAAGGAAGTTATTATCAAGGGCCTTAAATTTAAATTCATATTCAATTAAGAATATATTTGTATAAGGAAATTACATATAGTGAAATGTGAGCTTAAAAAGTTAAATCAAAGGTGGGGAGAAACACTTAGCTTTTAGTTTCTTTGACTACCAAAGGATTAAAGACTATGTAAAGGAAACTTATCCATAATCATGGTGATCCTCTCTTATAATTGAAGAGAAAAAGAAGTTTTGAAAAAGCTTTCTCAAGCCCTAGAAATTCACCACTTCATCCTTAAACAAAAACCAAGTGTTTAGATGCTAAAAGAAAGAGACAAAAATACCTCCCTTTTCCACAAAGCCATATCTATTAGAAGGAAAACCAATCAAATCACTTATCTCACTAAGTTAGATAGAAGTATTGCATATTCCTAAAAGGATTTGAAATAAGCAACATTCGACTATTTTCAAAATACCTTAGGCACTCTAGTTTCTATAAACTCATCTATCCCTCAAACATATCTTTCATTTTTGTCTAGATTTCTACCGAGGAAGCTAAAGTTCTTTTCTAATCTTTCACCCAAGAAATATGGAAAGAATGGTATTTGAACCTAATCCTAGTAAATCTCCAGGACATGATGATTTTAATGGATTATTTTTCAAAATGCATGGCCTCACAACAAAGATTTAATTACTAAAATAGTTTTGGAATTCTTTGATAATGGAAAGATATTGATGGAAATTAAAAAAAAAACTTCTTATTCCTTATCCCAAAGATACCAAATCCATACTCACTTAAGGATTAAATGCCAATCTTTTATTACAATACCATTTATAAAATAATATTTAAGCCTATTATATCAAGATTAGAGGTTATGCTAAAACCTATCATAAGTGGTTCTTAAGACGCATTTATATTTGTTAAAATTTGTAGGAGATAACATTTTCCTTGCTCAGGAGTCACTAAATGGGTATGGAAGGGAAAATTCTAATAAGAATTGTTCTATTAAAGTGGATTTACATAAACTTTTGACTCAATACGTTAGAGCTTTATTATTCATTTACTTTAGGCTTTTGGTTTCCCTAATATTTTCATAAATTGGACCAACTAGTGCATCCCTACTACCTTATTTAGAGTCATTATTAATGGTGAACCCACTAAATTTTTAAATGAGGGAAAGGACCTAGAAAAGGGGACCCCTTACATCATTGTCTTCATCTTTTGTATGGAATCTTTAACTAGGTTGACTGAGTTTTCAACAAAACAGGACAAGGAGCTTCAAATACCACTCTAAGTATAAGAAATTGTGGATTTTTAGCCTTGTATTTACATATTTCTTCTCATATTCTCCAAGGTAAAAGATAAATCTATTTATTTACCTATAGCTATACTAAACTCCTTTAAGATTTTATTAAGTCTATTAATTAACTACAATAGGAGCTATATTATAATAGTTGTTAAAGTAAGAGATATTACCCACTGGTTATCTTCAATTTCAAGTATCCAACTTAAGGATGCCCCCTGCTCTATCTTAGAATTCCAACATCGATAAGGAAGTTAAATTAAAGGGAACGTATCCCTCTCTTAGAGAAAAGACAAAAAGGGATTAATAGTTGGTGCAATCAAGCTTTATCCTTTGCAGGTTAGGTCTAATTGATCAACTCTATACTAAACTCCCTCCACACTTATTATTCTTCATATATTTTCTTATCCAAAGAGTTAATAAAGCCCACTGGGAGGATGATGGGATGTCTTCTTTGGTATGGAGAACTAAACAGAAAATATTTTGCTAAAGTAAAATGGTTTGAGATATGTAAGCCTAGAAAAGTTGGGAGACATGAAATCATTTCAATTGCATTTTTCCAATAAAACGATTCTAGCAAGTAGAATTTAGAGATTTTTTTCAAACAAAAATGCATTTATGTAAAATGGATACATATCTATTTTGTCAAAAGGAAAAAACTTTGGGAAATTAAAAGTAAAACCTTTTACACTAGATTTTTGAATTAGTTAATCAAAATAAGGGAATCATTTATTATATGCATTGGTTACATAATTGGAAATTGGGAAAAGGCTTTATATAGTTTGACAATTAGGGTAATCTAGGATATCTCTGTAAGAACAACTTATTCCTTGCTCTAAAAAATTCAATTCCATGAATCTTATAAAGTCAAAAAATTGGTAAATAGGAATATTTGGGCCACTAGATCCCTTTGGTTTGATAACTCTTTTCCAAATTACGCACCCAATCAAGGAATGAACAATTCATTTATTTGGTTGACGCACCCCTTTAGGAATTAAACTAGTGCTTCATGTAGGTCCTCCTTAATTCCTGGAATGCAGAGGATGAAATTGTTTAGAAAATGTTGATTTATACCCTACAACTAATCGGTTGGTTATAATTTAATGACAAAACAAAGAATATTTAGCTCTATATGATAAAGTCCATGAGATAATAATATATTACAAATGAAATCATGATGGGATTATAATTATTAGATTCATATTGCATTTATGTATTATCCGCACTTATTCCTAGTTATTGTTTTATTAAGACTGGACATTAATAGAACGTAAAAAGATTAGCATACATATGTTTTTCTTTATAAAGGAAGTAGTTGATCTCATAGGCTAAAGTATGGAGATAAATAAATGTGCGGTGCTTGTTAGAGAACAAGTTTACTGAACTGATCCTATATGAGAGATCCACTTAGAACATTACTTGAATGATTATGAAAATTCTCATTATGATGATTGTATAATTGATTCTTTGAATTAAGATCTCCAAAGTTCTGTTGTAGAGGTATTGCTATATTTTGATACTACTTATGACTTGTTTAGCTCAATCGGTAGTCGTTGGATGTATGATGAACTATATGGAAGTAGTTGAGTGATAAAAATAGGATTCATCACCCTAAAGTAATTACGGAGAATGTTCCATTGTTCTCGATTAGTGTTGATTTGGAAATCCTTGGCTAAGGTGAAATGATGCCTTGTAAATAGTTTACAAATATCATTAATTGAATTAATAACTAATGATGAAGAACTAATATAATTTGACTTAAAATAAAGCAAACATCACTTCCAAGTTCTATGTTTAATCAGAATATTGTATGATGAAGTGATTGAATTATACAAAAAAAATCATGCATGGAAAGTTAGTCAAAACTACTTTAATATTCCTAAATATTTGTGTGGTCAGAATGTGTTGTTAGATGCAATCTTGATATACAAATATAAATTGTTTAATTAGAGAATTAAAGATAAATTATGATTTATTTCCATTGCCATCATATTTAGGAACCTAATAGATCTCACATAAAGAATAGGTAGAAGAGAGTAAAGATATTTTAATCAAGTTGGACTTGATTATAAAGTTTGAGAAACTTTATGATTAAATATGACATATTTAATAAATAAAGGTCAATATGAGATAGTAGACATTATTTGGACATAATTGGTATTTAATTAGAATTATTTGTAATACTAATTAAATTATAATTAAAATTAGAATTTAATTTTAATTAAATTACTAAAATATCCAAAATATGTTATAAATAGGCTTAAACTCTAATAAAGCTAGCACTTTTTACTTAACACTCTCTATAAAATTTACAACATTATGTTAACCTGTGCTATGAACATCATTAGAGGTTGGGTATTTATATAGCTATTATGGTTGAGATGAATCGATTTGGAAACGAATGATACAACAAGAAAATGATCAAGCTTTGGAATAATGTATGAATTAAGATTCATGTTTTATTATGGTTATATGTTAATCATTTTATAGAATTAAAGTAACCTTGGTTTTGGAGAAATAAAAATATAAAAAAGATTCAAAATTATTTCACTGCATTTAGGATCAGATTTCATCCCAATTTCCTAATAATGGTATCAGAGTCAACCTTAATTCTATAATTTGCTTAAATTGTTTAATTGTTATTGATCTTCAAATTGAAATTGAAATTCAAACCCTAAATTGTGAAGTCAAATTAGATTTGATAAATAATATGAATAGTCCAAAGTAAAGCCTTTAGAAAGCTAGAAACTTAATTTTTTTCCTGATTAAATTTTGAAAAGTGTTTTTATTTATCAATTGAGAAAAATGAGACTTTTAATAGTTTTGAAAATTAGTTTTCTAATTTATTAAGAAAATGCCTTCCAACAAATTAAGAAATCAATCTCTAAATAAATAATAAAAATGACTTTCTTAATTAAATAAAAAGTATTATTTAATTTTGAAAGTAGTTTCCTTTTAATAGTAGAAAATACTTTTCCAATTAAATAAATAGTAATTTATAATTAGCGAAAAATAGTTTCTAATTGAATTAGAATGTGCTACGTATATAATTTTCAAAAGATGTTTTTCTAAATTATAATGGGTAAGAAGCACATTTTATTGAAAGTTGTTTTCAATTAAATTTTGTTAAAGGTGCCAAGATAATTGGAAATAGTTTCCAAATAGATTTGAAAATTGTTTTCAAATCACATTAAGTTTCTATTTCGAATAGAAAATTAATTTATTTAGGAATTAATGAGTCTAATTTAATTTTTCTAAAGAGTTGAAAATATTATTTTATATTATGAAGATCAATAATATAATCAAACAAAGCAACTTATGCACTTATAATTATGTTTTATATTTATGATATTTTTACATGCAACTTTTGGTTTAATGAGAAAAAAATAAATCTCTAGTTAAAATATTAAGTACATGTTTAGAGCGTGATTGTTGCCTTCTATTGTTATAAGAATAAACCAAAGTTTTGTTTATTGTCGGGCTTGTTGAACAAATTCAAGGTCATTTTCTAAATATGTTTAATCTTATGACATTGTATTCTACTTAACCAAATTTGTGTTATTTGGATGGGCAAACTCATAATAATATGAATTTAGAGGCATGGTTAGGATTAACATATAAGATGTGCTTTGGCAAGAGTTATTATTTAACAGATCTAGGAGTCACATAAGTTGTGATTGATAAAGTTATTAGCTACCTAATTTAAGCTTAGTTGGTTTGTTAAGTAAACTAAAGATTAGCTAAATTTGAATGAGATCCTAGCCTATTAGAAAGATTAGAGTAATATTTCAAAATAGTAATGAGGGGTATAATTTTGAATAAAATAGTGAGAGTAACCAAATATATGATTAAAGTCTTGATCTCATTCGGTAGTTATGACATATAATTAATTACTTGTTTTTCTTACATTTAAATTATGTTCAGAGTGGAATTTACCTTGTTTAGTATAGTTGATAATACTAAGTTAGTGAATGAAATTTCTTGCCCATAGTTTATATTTGAGAAGAGGTCTGAAATTAAGATAGAAGACTTCTATATCTTTTATGCAATTTTGCTATAATCCCTATTGAGGATTCAATGAAAAAGTTTTAGAGATATGTCAAAATTATATAGATGACAAAATATATTAAAATTTTGAGTTGATTAATGTCTCATAAACTTTAATGATAACATATAAGATGTATGTCAGCGCTATGATAGCAAGATGCAAGAGGTTACATAGAATAAAACTGAAAGGTATAATACTTTGATAAAACTGTTTTATTGAATTTAGCTTTCTGAAAGCATAAACGTGGACATTAATTAAAGGCTTGGCTATAGTAGAATGATAATAGTTATCATTGGAAGAAATGATTGCATGACTCTTCTTATCTATATGTGATACGATAGAGATCATATGTATTTCTAGTTCATGTTTATGATTATTTGATACTGAAATTTTAATTCAACATTACTATAATGTTTAAGGCATGATAAGAAATGGATTTTTGAGTCAAAGTAGTTGATCCAAGTTTATGAAAATAGTTTATATGTGCTGTATCAAAGGAGATTTATGGTTAACATAAGTGGCAAGAGTGAAAAGTTCAATAATTAAGACTATCCTTTTATGTCATATTGGTTAAATCAACATGATGAGAATCATAAAGTTACATACAAGTATATGCGTATCATTTTGATTATTAATCATATGAAACTTATGAAAATTGTTAAGTTGAAGAATAACCAAATAAATATTTGGTGAAAAGATGATGATGGTGTTGAATTGTTAAATTTATATATATGATGTATTGGATGAAATAACAATTCATAAAAGGATGATACTTATATTTCATTAAATTACTAATGATTTTATGTGATATAATCATATGTATTAAATAAAATAATGATTTAAAATTTTGAAAAGTTCAAATTGTTTAAATCTAAGTAGAAATAAAGCATTGAGAATGCTTAAGAACTCTGAAGAGATCATTGTGGTAAGTTTGAAATTTCATTTATCTATAGGGAATAAGATTCTCTGGTGAATACTTTTATAATAAAATTCCATAAGAGTATGGATTTATGTAAGGAGGAAAATACAATACGAGATATTATATAATGTAATATTATTTTTGCAATAGCTATACCTAACACAATGATTTACCTTCAATAGCTCCAACTGAATCAATTAATAAGATTTCATATTAGATATGGAATGTTAAGACTTTAAAAGAGTCAAAGTTAAATAATTTAAGGATGTGATGCTTATTTAAAGCATGTATTTACTAAATTTAGAACTAAATTGGATAATAAAAAGTTATGAGATATCCAAAAGGTTGAATATAATCTTATTGGTCCATTGAAAAAATTATTGGTTTCAATGTATACTTATAGGAGAATGGTTCTCGAGATAAGTAGTGGAAGTAAGATAAAATTTGAAAAATTCAAATCTCATGACAATATATCTAATTGGAACTAGTGCTTTATTGATACATTTGTTGTATAATTGAAAGGCTACGAGATATTGAAATATTCACTTTCATGATAAATTCAAAGACTTTCTTTTAGAGATGATTGTGAATTTATCATATCTATAAGAAGGTTAGTAAGAGTTTAATTGTCTTCTTCAGTGAGAGTATGTTGAGACATATTGCTCACTGAGAATAGTAATTCTAAATTTCAATTGTTGAAAATATAATTGTTCAAGACAACTCTCGTTGGATATGAAAACTAATAAATTAATTCTAAGAATTAGATCTATAAAGATAAAATGGAAGTTGTTTACCTATTCTAAGTCCAAACATATCGATAATGTGCTAAAGATGTTTAGTATTTGAGATATCTTATACTTATGAAGTATTAAGGATATCCGTTATTCTATATATTACATCCTGATTAAGGTCTATTTTAGATAAAAATATTATTTAGAGATTGGAAGGTTTTAACGTAGCAATGGTTATTAAATAAGCCATAATATAATTTTCATTTAATGGAAATAATTAATTAGATCAATAAGTTATTTAATGAACTTGATATAGTTATTTGCATTGTTTAAGACAGATTAGTACTGTGAAACATTAGAGCCATTAGGCGTATAAAAGGAACTAAGATCTCATAAAAAATCCAAGGATGTATTTAGGAAATTTCTCTTAATTATGATGATAATTGGATGAAAGTTATAACATTTACATAGGTGCTACCTATAGAGAATCTTGTAGAATTCTCTTATTAAGTCACTATCCCAGCAGTAGCATAAACGTCATATGGCTAAGTACAAGTGGAAGATTATTGGTTTATGCCCTACAACCAATCAGTTGGTTGTAGTTTAATGAAAAAATAATTTAAAGACATTCTTTATCTTGTACATATTTAGATGTATCTGATAAAGTCCATGAGATAATAATACATTGCAAATGAAACTATGATGAGATTTTAATTATGAGGTTCATATTGCATTTATGTATTATCCCTAAATTGTTCCCAGTCCTTGTTTTATTAAGATTGAATATTAACAGAACATAAAAAGATTAACACACATTATGTTTTTCCTTATAAAAGAAGTAGCCATTCTTATAGGTTAAAGTATGGAAATACTTAAACAAATGTATGAGTGCTTGCTAGAGAATAAGTTCACATAACTGACCCCATATAAGAAATCTATTTCGAACATTACTTGTATGTCTATGAAAATTCTCATTATGATGATTGTATAAGTGATCATTTGACTTGAGATCCCAAAAGTTATCTTACATAGAGATTACTATGTTTTGACACTACTTATGTTGGACCCCGAACTTTTGGTGAAAATTAGAAATATTAAAATAAATTTTAAAAAAAATGGTGAGAAAATTTATGAATCTAAGAAAATTTGATGAATTTAAGAAAAATTTACGAGAAAAGAATTGTTTAGTTTTGATGACTTCAATATTTGAGTCGATTTGTATGGGTTATGAA
>JANVCL010000213.1:6950976-6964531 GCA_026546855.1 Erythroxylum incrassatum | reverse complement strand
CATATGAGTTATGGAAAGGAAGGAAGCCTAATATCTCTTACTTCCATCCATTTGGTTGCAAGTGTACTATATTGAATGCAAAAGAAATTTTGGATAAATTTGATTCTAAGATCAATTCAGGAACTTTTCTAGGATACTCATTATCTTCTAAAGCTTATAGTGTTTATAATCTTATTTCTAAATCTATTGAAGAATCTATTCATGTCAAATTTGATGATAGTTCTCAACAAAATAGAAGAAATGATACTGATAATAAAACCCTATCAGTACCCTTGGTTGATAATGAAGATGTGTCACCATCAAATACTCCTCTAGATAAAGTATAAGATATTCCTGAAAATCTTAGTCTAAAAAAGGGCTGGAGATATAAATCTTCTCACCCAGAAAATCTGATCATAGGAGAAACTTCAGAAGGTGTGAGAACTAGGTCTAAATTTAGAAGAGAAGTAAATGTAGCTTTTATTTCTTAAATAAAGCCTAAAAAAATTGATGAAGCTCTTTAGGATGAAGCTTGGATTTTATTCATGCAAAAGGAGCTGAACCAATTTACAAGGGATAAAGTTTGGTCTTTAGTTCCCAAACCCTCCAAAAAGTCTATCATAGGAACCGAATGGGTTGTTAAAAATAAACTAGATGAGTCAAGTAGAGTAAGTTGTAACTAAGCTAGATTAGTAGCTCAAGGCTATAATTAACAAGAAGGAATAGACTATAATGAAACTTATGCTCCTGTAGCTAGATTAGAAGCTATTAGGATTGTGCTTGCATATGCTGTTTGTCATGATATAAAACTATTTCAAATGGATGTGAAAAGTGCCTTTTTGAATGGTTTTATAGATGAAAAGGTTTATGTAAAGCAACCTCTTGGTTTTGAAGATTCTAAGAACCAGATTATGTCTATAGATTTCATAAAGCTTTGTATGGTTTGAAACAAGCTCCTCGAGCTTAGTATGATCGTCTAAGTTCCTTTTTGATTGAAAATGATTTTAGTAGAGGACATATAGATAAGACTTTATTTAGAAAATGTATTAAGAATGATTTCATCATAGTACAAATACTTTGGTGCAACGTCTAAGAAGCTATGTTCTAGTTTTGAGAATCTGATGAAAAATAAATTTGAAATGAGTATGATGGGTGAATTAAAATTCTTTCTTGGTTTACAAGTTAAGCAAACCGAAGAAAAGATTTTTATTCATCAACAAAAATATATCAAAAAACTGTTGGTGATTGAGCCCAAGTTTATTATATAAATTGGCGACACTTTCATAGCTTTTAATATACTTTTTGACTCTTAATTCTTGATTCTGTGCTTAAATTAGTCCTTGAGTGTGTGTTTATATTTTATGCAATTTGATAGTAAAAATTGTTACAAATTGAAATTAATTGCATTATAAATTTTTCTAAGGACAATTGATACTGCAAATTGCTATTTTTGATTGTAGGAGCCTAAGGAGTCAAATGAGTCAACATGAGGATGTGAGCTCTAGAACTTCCGCCGCGGCGCATCATGAAGAAAGCTCGCCACGGCGTAAGCTAATTATCCCACCGCGGTGCACCATGAAGGAATATCTCACCGCGGCGTAAATTAATTATTTCACCGTGGTGAGTGATCCAGAAAGTGCACGTCGCGGTGCAAATCTCTTGTCGCTACAGCGAACAGTCCAATATTCAAACTAAAATTGGAAAATTCTCTCATTGTTCTTACCCGACTCGCGACCCATCCTTTAAAAATCATGCCAAATTAGGTTATACGAGGATTCTGTTCGGCAGCAAGTGGAGAGACACCCCCTCAGCCAACACACGATGATCATTTTCCTCTCATTCTCAATCATCATCCATCACCTTCGACTACCTGCTTAACTAACCTTACCGTTTGTCGCTACTGCTACCATGGGTGACATCGGAACTCTTGAAGTTGTGAAAATGTTCGAAGTCATGCACGACTAGATCACCATTTCCTTTTGAAGATGTAGCAATGACTTGAGTTCACTGGGTTTCAAAGGGGAGTTATTTTACATTGTTGAGTTTAACTGCATAGTTGTAAATTTCTAAGTTAGGGTTTATGGCCGTGTAGTTAAATTAGCTTGGTTAGAGTTTAATTAAGTGTTGAACAATGTCTTGTATTATGGATTTGCTTATATGTAAAACTTTGATGCTTAATATATGAAGTTTCATATATGTCTTTTTGGTGATTGTGTTTATCCTCTTTTATCTGCCTAGTTGTGTTTGATATCGAGATTATACTTGATCCAATTTGACCACTTGTATTAACTTGTCCATTTCGCATACTAAGATGCATTTAACAAGGTTTGAAGAAATGGAGTTCATTGATTAAAACCTTGGACATTAATCTTAAGATCAAACAAAAGAGCCGATCAGTTGGTTAAATATGGAATGGAAAAAGTGAAACCTATGTCAACTCCTATGCATCCTTCAAACCTTTTATCTAGGATAAAGCAGGTAAGAAGGTTGATCAAACCTTTTTTAGAGGAATCATTGGTTCTTTACTTTACCTTACAGCAAGCAGACCTGATATTTTGTTTAGTGTCTGTTTATGTGCAATATTTCAAGCAGATTATAGAGAATCTCATTATATTGCTGTTAAAAGAATTTTGAGATATCTATCAGACTTTACTGATCTTTGCTTAATGTATGAGAAAGGTAAAGATTTCAGGTTTATTGGCTATTGTGATGCTGATTACGTTAGAGACAGGATTGATAGGAAGAGTACAAGTAGAGGTTGTCACTTTCATGGCCATAATCTAGTTTCTTGTTCAAGTAAGAGGCAAAGTTCAATTGCTTTATCTACTGCAGAAGCTGAATATATGTCAATTGCAAGCTGTTGCTCACAGACGTTATGGATCAAGGATCAGTTAGAAGTTTATTCAATACAAGAAGAACAAATCCCAATTTTCTGTGACAACACAAGTGCTATCAACCTATCGAAGAATTCAATACAACACTAGAAGGTAAAACATATTGAAGTTAGACATCATTTCCTACAAGACTATGTACAAAGGAAGATCGTTAGTCTACAATTTGTTGAGACAAATCATCAATGGGCATATATCTTCACTAAGCCTTCAAATGAATAAAAATTCAAAGAAATCAGATGAAACTTGAATATGGTAGTGTTGAGTGAGCAATCGTCTGACACGTCATGACCCAGATGATTTCTTAGTAAGGAAGATAAAAAGTTGCAAGTTTTCAAGAAAACAGTAATAGTAAGTTACAGACGGTAATTTCTTTCAAGAGAAGGTATTAGAGGGGAATCTTCTCAAAGCTTTTAGAATATCACCTATTCTAGAATATTCTTGAAATACTCTGAAATCTCCTTTTGCAAAACTCTTAACAAAACGTTTCATTACTCTACTCCTGATATCAAGTTCTTTGTGTCCACATTCTCAACTTTAGATACTAACATCATTACTTTGAGAAAAATACATTTGTTTATTTAGTTTTTATTGTCTACAGATCACAAATGGAGCAATTTATGATTTATGGAAGACATGTTGATTTTGATTCTTTGAAGAAGAACTACATCGACATTGAACCAGAAATTAATGCAGTGGGATGGAAAAATTTCTTTCAGGTTCATGAAACAATCTATCTGAATGAAGTATATGAGTTTTGAAAGAATGCAAAAGTAATAGACGATACCTTAGTATCAAGGATGGATAGATTGCCAGTTATTGTGACACTAGAGTTAATCAAGAAAGCTAGTGAGTGTCCATGTGTTGGAGCAAAGCTATCTCATAACACAAGATAGATGACTCAAGTCAATGTAGAAAAAACACATATCAATCGAAAACTCTATAGAAGTAGTGACCCATATGACAAGAAGGCGTCAACTCTTATTTCAAAGGCTAGGGTTCTACATGCGCTACTTTTCATTGTGTTCTACCAAGAACAAGATCGAAGAATGTTATGATGACGATAGATGAACAATGCTTGTTTCATCTACTCAACCATCAACCTATAGATCTTCCACACTTAATTCTAAGTTACATGATGAATTCGAAGAGAGATTTTAATGCCTTACCGTATAGTATGTTGCTAACAAGGATCTTTAGAGATTCTAGAATTCTTCTTGATAGAGGAAACAGAATGAAGATGAATATAAAAAACATCCTTAATGCATCAACTATCTGTAGAATGGGTTTGAAGATTCAAGAAAAGGAGGATATAGATTCTATGGCAAAAGCAAGGATTAAGGGGGAGCGTATTGTCATACGCAACTTGAGAGAAAATGTTACACCTATAAGAAAAACAAAACCTCAATCTATAGGAAGAATATCTATAGAAGAAAAGAAGGATAAATCGTCATATGAATCAATAAAAGCTAAGACAATTTTACACAAAGAAGAACGCCAGGTGAAACAGTCTGTAAAACAAGTGTCGTTGAAAAGAAAAGGGGGAGACACTTCATTCAAAGAAATCCAAACAATCAAGAAGGTCACCAAGATTATTAACCTTGCGTCAACAAGAATAGAAGAAAGGGAAAGGTTTGACTTTTGGTGAAGATTTTGGAAAGATAGAGAAAGCACCACAGGCTATTAGATCTTTGGTCTCAATTTTGCAAGATCAACTAGCAAAATCGACTAAAGAAACAAAAATTAAGAGGAAGTTAATGTTTGAAAGGAATAAACCTCAATAACAATCTCCTTCTAGATTGGTAGAAGAAAGTACGAAGCTGAAGACCAGTCAAAAAAAGAATACTTCAGCTAATGTTTAACAAAAGACAAAGTCAGTTAAACACACTTCAGCACATTATAATCTTTCTCAACCTATCAGAAAGGAGGATATAAGACTAAAGGTGATTGAAGAATCTGTACTTGTTAGAAGTAGAAGCTCAATTATTATAAGAGAACCTTTAAAAATGTTAGTCAAGGTACAAGTCGAACCAATACTGATCAATAATCGATCAATACATCTTTTAAATCATGAGAGAAAAGATTATATGGTGTTCTGCGAGATGAAAAGTCAGAACCATATCCAATGCAGATGACCAAGGAACGATATACTATTTACCCAATCACAAACAGAACATTGATCAAGATTGTACCAGATATACAACCAAGACATTCAAACATTGTACGCAATGAAGACAAAGGGAAAAAGAAGATGTTTGATGAAAGAAATACATATGATCTTATAGAAGATCAGATACAAGCAGTTGTAAGGAAAATAGATGAGGCATGCAATACAAATCAACCTAGAGGAATCTATGTTTCACATCATATTTCAAAACCATAAGGAAGTCAGTGTGGACACTTCACCACAAATGCAACTTTTCAGGTAGTTGGAAGAGTGACAAAAGGACAGTACAGAACTATCAAGGTTGAAGGTATTAGTTTCAACTTAGAGACTTTGTGCATCTAAACATGCACTTTAGACCTTTGAGTTTTATATCTTCAATTAAAGATGTACTACACCTTCTTGGAAAACCAGTTCCAAAACTACGTAGACCTAGACATCACATCATGTATTTACTCGTGTATGTGGATGATATTATGCTTACTGGCAATCATCTTGCCACCATTCATAATTTCACAACATGATTATCAAATCAATTTTCCCTTAAAGACCTTAGAAAGCTGAACTATTTCTTGGGAGTGGAAACAACTCGTTCCTCCACTGGTCTCTTTATGTCTCAATGGAAGTATATTCAAGATATTCTTCAAAAGAACAAAATGCATGAAGCCAAAGGCAGTTAGCACACCATTGTCATCCTAAAAAACACTCAAACTTGATGATGATTTCCCTGGTCGTGATCCAACCGAATACCATCAAGTCCTTTGCTCTCTTTAATATTTGTCTCTTACCAAACCAGATATCAATTTCACAGTAGATAAATTTACTCAACTTATGCATCGACCATCCTCCACTCATTGGAACGCGGTGAAAAGGGTCTTATGATACCTCAAAGGTGCTTCTCACTATGGTATCTTCATCTCTGCTTGCTCACCTCTCTCTTTATGTATTTGCTAATGTTGACCGAGCTGGTGATACAGACACTCAACAATCTATATCTACTTATGTTATCTTTCTTGGGTCTAATCCAGTTAGTTGGAGTTCTAAAACACAATCAACAAGTGCTTGTTCATCCACTGAGGTTGAATATTGAGCAATTGCTACTACTATTGCTGAAGTGAATTGGGTTACTAATCTCTTAAAAGAACTTGTTGTCTCTATTTCAACTTCTCCAATGATTTATGTGACAATGTTGGAGCTACTTATTTATGCTCTAATCCTGTCTTTCACTCATGAATGAAGCATATTTCCATTGACTTTCACTTTGTACGTGATCAAGTTGCAAAGAAATCCATTTGAATCTCTCACATTCACACTAAGGATCAATTTGTTGATTCTCTCATTAAATCGCTAGCTTGACAGCTTCATCGATCCAAGCTTAGTGTCTTTCCTAGATCTTTGTTCTTGCAGGGGCATGACAGAGCACATAATTAGGACATTCCACTAATAAAGACTTTTTCCTGATTGTATTCTCTTATTAATTCACCTTGATTTCATTGTTTGCACTACCTTAATTAGTGGAAACAATGTTACCTATCAATTGTATATCTATTGTAATCACAATTGTTGGCAATACATACAATTTATCAAATTCCTTTAACTATTAGTGACAATTTTGGGGCTTTTAGCGATGATGTTTTTGTATCTAAATATTGTTTCTACTGTAATGAGATTGTATAGAATAAATGAATAAATGTGATTTAATTTAGAAGTTTAGTCACACGACGATTTTGATACTTTTAACGATGATTTTTCCATAGCCAAATGTTGTTTCTGTTGTAGTGAGATTATATAGAATAAACGAATAAGGCTTAAGATGGTTTCTATTTAAATGATATTTAATTTAGAAGTGTAGTCACTCTTAGTCAATTATCTTTTTTCAGAGCTATTGCCTAAGTTTAAGGTCTGCCTAAATAGTGAAAGATACTGGTAGTCATAAATAAGAACAACCTAAGCACAAAAAGGAACAAGAAACAATGGTCAATTTTGAAAATAAAAATAAAAGCCAGATTGGGAAGCATTCATAGAGTAAAGAAGTCAAGAAATAAGTTGCAAGTGCAAGTTCGTAAATGTTTTTGCTTTAGTTTTCACATCTATTTGGTTATTTCCTCGACACAAACTCTTGTTGTAAATTGTAATAGTTAGAGAGTCATGAATATTTATTATTCTTTTTATTTGATGTTTTCATGTAATTATTATTTATTATATGATGAAATTGAAATATTTTAAATACTTTGTATTGTCCTTAATTTTATATTTGTATGATGATTAATGATCTTTTTCATATTAATTGTGGTATTATTTATATTTGAAAAATGTGAAAAGTAACATTAATAAAAATAAATGGATTTATGTTATTTCAAATTTGTATTGTTATGATTTTTGGTGACAAGGTAGATGTAAAATTATAAATTATACAGTATATATATTGATGAACTATTTTGTAAATTTAAAAATTTAAGGACATTATCAATTAATACTAGGTAAACTTTCAGATAATTTTAAAATTTTAATGACTATTTTATAAATCTTAAAAATTATCTGAAATTGTACCTGATATTAATTAGTACTAGTGAAGTACCGTATGAGAACAAAACTCAATTTCAATATCGTAAGGTATTTATGACTTTATTTTCAACTACCCAACCTCTTTTTTATTATTATTTTGTAAACAAAAGTCAAAAACATCATGAATACAATAAAACAAAACAAGACTCGATGAGGCAACTAATAAATAAAACCCAAAAAAATCATAAAGAAGTAAGGACATTAAATATGGACGTATATGTTGAAAGGCTTAACTCATCCCAAAAGCTAGCTTGAAAGGGGAGGTTTGCACACTATTATAAATGACTGAATGCACTAACACTTATCCGATGTGGGATTCTTGACACACCCCCTCAGCCCAAAGCAGGGTTGGACATCTGCTGAGCATATTAGGCAAAGGGACAGAACTGGGCACCGCCTTAAACCATCGAGACAAACGAGATTTGATACCATATTGAAAGGCTTAACTCACCCCTAAAAGCTAGCTTGAGAGGGAAGGTTTGCACACTATCATAAATGACTGAATGCATTCACACTTGTTCGATGTGGGATTCTTGACACATTAGAATTTTTAATATGAGTAGAGTGTAGAGCCCATTAACAAGAATTGGGCTTAGGTCAACTATTGCTAAAATTACTAAAACTAGTCATTTAGTTAGTTAGCCCTTACCACTTATAAACTCTTTAACATTTTCATGTTTAGTCAATATGGGATACTTTAACACTCCCCCTCAAGTGCAACTGGGACTGGACATCCAGTTGTCACTTGATATAAACGCAACGGTAACCGTACTGAGCCGATGGGACTGGACATCCGGACGGACAATCATGAAATTAAAAATCCAGACCAAACCTACTATGATACCATATTAGAATTTTTAATATGGATAGAGTGTAGAGCCCAATAACAAGAATTAGACTTGGGTCTACCATTGCCAAACTGACTATAACTAGTCATTTAGTTAGTTGGCCCTTACCACTTACAAACTCTTTAATATTTTCATGTTTAGTCAATATGGGATACTCTAACACTCCCCCTTAAGTGCAATTGGGACTGGACATCTATTTGTCACTTGAAATAACGCAACGGTAACCGTACTAAGCCGATGGGACTGGACATCCAGATGGACAATCAGGAAATTAAGAATCTAAACCAAACCTACTCTGATACCATATTAGAATTTTTAATATAGGTTGAGTGTAGAGCCCATTAATAAGAATTGGGCTTGGGTCAACCATTGCCAAACTGACTATAACTAGTTATTTAGTTAGTTAGCCCTTACCACTTATAAACTCTTTAACATTTTCATGATTAGTCAATATAGGATACTTTAACAGTATATCCTAATCAAGGATGAGATAAGTACATATAAACCAGGAAGCATGGCAACAAAGTTATTTGTGATCATACCTCAAGAACTTCTAATTAAGTTGGAGCATCTTTGAATTAGGTCACAATGATCCTCTGTGTTGAGAAGTGCATAGAGGAGATCTAACTTTTTGATCACAAAAGCAAAAGAGAAGACTAAATTATGATGTCTTATTTGTCATAATTAATCATATTCTAAAAGTAATAAAATGAAGTAGAGATTAAAAAAAAGTTATGAAACGATTCAAACAAACCCCTTGATTTAAAAAAAGTTATGAAACAATTCAAACAAAAGAAAAATCTCTAACGGAACTTTCATCGAACATGTTATAGGTAGTACTCAAACAAGCTTCCTAATCCATCTAAGCTTTAATCAACCCGTTCTGGACACATTTACCATCTCACCATCTTCATTATTATTAGAACACACATTCACTATCAACCAAACCACAGCAATACACGGTTGAAACTCAAAACCTAGCACAATACAAAAATCAAATAAAACAAAGAAAGCAGAACATAAAAACTCAAGTGCAAAGAATAAATGATTTGCCTCGATAGACAATAAACCAGAGACAACAACGAAGACCAACAAGCTTAAAGAAGACGACGATAAAAGCTAAAAGAAAATGAAAGCAGAAGGAAAATGAAGGCGAAAAAATAACTGTGGGCTTTATTTTCTTGTTTAAAATAACACAAAAATGACGTTGTTTGTTGTGGAACAAACGACATCATTTTTGTCACAATAAACAACGTCATTTTTGTGTTATATTTAAGAATGTTCCCACATTTAGTGACGATTTTAGTAAAATGTCGCTAAATATTGACAATTGGCTACGATTTCAATAATCATCAACAATATAAATAGGTAACCCTTTTGCAACGATCTCACTGAATTGTTGTTAAAGGTAGAACATTGGCGACATATTGAAAAAAAAAAACATTATGAAATGGTTCTCCTTTGGTGACTATTTACTAAAACCATTGCCAAAATGCATCAATTTGGGCGGCGTTTCCGTAGAAGCATCACAAAAGGAAGCAAAATCATCGCCAATTCTTTTGATATATATTTATATTTATATTTAACAAATTTTTTGTAATATATAATTTCTATAATATATATATATATATGTGTGTGTATATAATAGAATTTTGTGTCAGCGTATAAAATTGTAAAATCATATATTATAAGAGAGATAAATAAAAAGAAAATTTATGTAATATAAATTAAATTTGTGTTTTTAATTTTATAAATTTTTGAAATGACATTGTTGTTAGCTAAATTTATTTTTAGACTTGCAATCATTGTCAATAATATTAAATTTGTTTTTTAATATTAAATATTTAATATCATATTTTCCATTTTTTACTATATTGGAATTATTTTTCATTATATTGTAATTAATATAATTATATATGGTAATTAATCTAATGTTATATGAATGTATAGATAATAATTTTAATTAGGATAAGGATTTATGATTGTATAGATAATAGATAAATTTTTTCATATCTTATGTAATTTATTAGTCTATTTAATCATAATTATCTATTTATTATATATAAATTATATACTATTATATAAAATTTATATATTATATATAATTTTTATAATATATAGAATGTAATATGTACGAATAGGGTTTGACAACAAATTATAAAAATCATCACAAAAGTTTCATATTTTTGCAATGATTTTTGTATTTGTCACCAAAGATCAAGCTAAAACCATGTCATTTTATGAAATTAAAAACCCAATTACCCAAACAGAGGAATAACTTGAAAACCTTCTCCACCGATAGAGCTTCCAAATGCCTCCTAATTATGGTTGAACCATCTAAGGTGATCTTCTTCTCTGAGCTAGTCAAGTTGCCAAATATGGATTCCTCTACTTGCTTACACCTTTTCTTCTTCTTTTTACCTTTGGTCATTGTTTTATAATAGGTAGTCATTAGCTTTCTCTTGGAGGCACGAAATTACTTAGTTTTTTTGTACTAACTTAGTGTCTTCTGGCTTAATCCAGATTTCCAACTAGTAGTTAAAGATCATAAAGCCTTGCTTTTAAGAGACAACTTCAATCCCTAATCTTCGTTCAACTTTTCAAGTAAGTTTGTACATCTGGTTAGATTTCTTGTATGTGTTTTTTGCATCTTTAAATTTGAGTGGCAAATATAGATTGTGCTTGTGCAAGGAATTTTTGGATGCTTAAAAAATTAAGTTTCGATGAACTTTGCTTCTTTTGTGAATATTTTGTTAACTACATATAACTTCATATAATATTTTGTTTCCTTATTAAATTGCACACTTTGCTTCTATATTGATTATATTTATGAATTTTTTATTTTTTTATTCTTTAGAATAAAATTCTTAACATAAATTTATCGTGGAATGTCAATGTGACAGCTAGTTTTTGGTGACAAAAATAAACATCAATGGGTGGAATGTGGCAAAGTTCTCTCTAATGAAGAATAAATCAATGCACAAGAAATCTCATCATCAAAGTCTAATCATTCCTTGCCTTCAATGGTTGATCTTTTTCTTCAAGGTTTTTAGTATCATCCGAATTAGCTCTCTTTCTTTATTATCTATATTTCATTTTATGTTAGGAAGCTGTTAGATGAACAGCTGATTGTATATATGCCGATGGTCCATACAAGATTAGAAAAATTGGTTGTTTCGGAACAGTCGTTGATTGCAAAACTGTCTATTCATTGCGACGATGACAAAGTCATTTAATCAGTTATACATGTGTTCAAATTTGGGTTCTTTATACCGTTTGATTTAACTTTGATTGTTCTATACTGTTTACTCTTTAGGTGAAACGCATGTTACATATTGTTCATCTAATTTAGTGATTCATACTGCATTTGGAAAATCGTTCTCTGTATCTTCTACTAGTTTAGTTAAAGCTAATACGTTGTTGGAAGAGGGTGTCAATAAACCAACTCCTAGGGGAAAATCTATGATTGTTTCAATTATTGTCTTTGAACGTGCAAGGAGCTTTTTTAGAAATCCAGACATAAGAAACTACTTTATCTTATCTACCGAATTTCATGTCACTTGGAATCTAAAAAAATAATTATTTCTTTTTTTTTCAAAAGAATGGGTGTAAAACTTTATTTATTGTTTTGTCTGTAAGAATTGCTAAACTTCTAATTAAAATCTTATACTACTTATCATATATCATTATATTATGTTACTCACCATATATCAATATTTATTGTATTTTCTGTAAGAATCATATATCATTATATTACAAACTTCATGTTAAAACTACTTGAAGATTTTGGGACACCATATAAATTTGTCAAATCATATAATTTAAAAGATAAAAAAGTATAAATTTATGTAATATTAATTAATTTTGTGTTTATAGTTTCATAAATTATTGAAATGATTTGACATTTTTAGTAGCTAAATTTATTTTTACACTTAGAATCATTATCAATAATATTAAATTTAATTTTTCTCAACTATAATAATTAGTCACAAAATGATCAAGTTAAAGTTAGTAAATAATTAATTATACACTACAAGAAATTGTAATTTTAGTGAAAGTAAAAGTTGTCACCAAAAGTAGTAATATTTGTCACTATTATTAATAGTGTCCAATTTTTGAAGTCACCAACTCTCGTCACAAATACCTCTGTCACTAATGAAATAGTGACTAATTTAAAAAATGGTCACAATTATGCAACACTTTTGTGACACAAATATTGACACTAAAACTTGTAAAAATGTGTAACAAAATTATATGGTCACAATAACTTCACATATTTATGACAAGTTTATTGTCACAAATAATATAAAGTAGTGACGAATTAAGTCGTAATAATAATTCATTTTATTGTGACAAAATTGCCGACACTAAAACTTATCAAATGTGTGACAACACTATATGGTCACAATAACTGTACTTATTTATGACAAATTTGTTAACACAAATAATATAAAGTAGTGACGAATAAAGTTGTAGCAATACTTTATTATATTGTGACAAAAATGCCAACACTAAAACCTAGGAAATGGGAGAGATGGGAATAGCAACAACAAAATTAACAATAATGAAAAGAGACCTAGAGAGAAATCTTCTTCAGGAAAAAAGAAAACAACTTTCCATTTTTAGTTCCATTTCTGTTTTTCTAGGTACGTGGATTGGTTCATAGTATACAACACAGGTTCAGTGCAAAGATGACAAAAACATGTTATGGCATATTTATTTTTTTATACTCTAATTAGTTTATTTCGATGAAAATCAAAAGAATTACCTTACCAGGGGAGATTCTCCTAAATGCAGATTCATGCTAAAAACTTCACCCGGATTTTCTGTCTGAAAGCTTTGACCCTCTATGATCCGATACCTCTCCATTGCCAGACACTCTGCCAATTCAATCACTACCTGACTCATGTTTGACCTTCTCATAGCGTTACTATGTACACAATCCATTACTAATTCCATGAATTTCCACACAACGTTTACGTTGTAGGCTCCTAATAATCTGTGATCCACAATAGTTTCAATATTGCCATTTGTGATCAGGGCAGTAACACACTGTGTTATGTGGATGTTCTCAAAGGCCTTGGCAATCACGGGTTGGTTTGTGATTA
>JANVCL010000213.1:6930900-6942624 GCA_026546855.1 Erythroxylum incrassatum | reverse complement strand
TAAAATATTACTTTTGGATTATCAATATATGTAGTTTGAATATTTTATAAGAAAATATTTAAATTTGTTTGCAAATAATCATATTAAAGAAAAATTCATGACAAGTAGTTTATGGTCTCTAAAATTTTTACAATAATGACAAAACTTATCTTTGTAGTGGTTAATTTTAATATCTTATTACAACAAGTAAAATATTATGTGACGATTAACCGTTTCATAACAAAAAGAAAAAAAATATTAGTGACCAAACTATGTTTTGTCACAACAAATAAAAAATATTAGTCACTAACATATGTTTTGTTACGATTACAATTTATTCTCGTCAAAATTATTTTGGCGCCAAATTGCATAAGCTTTTAATGACAAAATTTAGTGATTAAAGAAAAATTGACATTATTAATATATTAATAGTGACAATTTAATTGTAAAAGATACTAAATTGTTACAATTACTATTGTATTAGTGACAAAATAAATAAATCATCACAGGTAATTCAAAAAATAGTGCCAATCAATTGTCTTATCACAAAAAACCTCGTATTTGTGACGAAACAATAGATAGTCACTAAATATCTTAACTCTTGTAATGATAAATAAGAGAGATTTTGTTACTTAAGCTTTTGGCAACGATTTAAAAAATTCATCGTAAAAAATCCTGCTTTTTGTGACGGTTTATAAAATCGTTGCCAAAGGCTAATCATTGCAAAAGAACGAACCTTTTGCGACGATTCCCGTAAACCATCGTCAAAGACTTGCATTTAGCGAGGATTCAGTAAAATGTCGCTAAACATGATAACATGTTCATATTTGTTTGCCAGTACCACTTACATTATTATCTTTTTTGCCGATAATTCAAACTCTTCTTCTATTATATCCAAAACACACCCATGTTAGGAAGTGGTAGCAGCATGTGCCTGGACAACTCACACTTGAAAGCTGTAGGGACAATGCTTTTTAAAAAATTTCAGCCCTTTACTATATATTTTTTTTATTTCAAGGATTTAACGCAATCTAAAATGGGTCCCCTCGTTGCCCTTTTCTCCACACTTTCATAGCTTCTTAAGGTACATGGCAACTCTGTCAAGGGTTTGATATGGTTCAACTTTGTTCAGCGGTTCTGTGCCTGAGAAATAAATGAAAAAATATATAATCCAGATATGGGTTGAGGTGGACCTCCCCTTGTTCCTTCGGATTAAGAATGGTCACATGACTGTCCGTTAAAAGTTCCTAAATGATTGACTTGGAACCTCAAAACTCAAAGCTTTCTTGTTCCTGAAATTGCATGATATGCACAGTAATAGTAGAACAAAAGCAATGCAATGCAGAAAAAGTAATGCTATTTCCCACATCTTATAACACAATGATAATTCCCTTTATGCATTTCCAGTTTTATTTGGTGTTGGTCCGGTTCAATTAATTTTTCTCCTTCAATGAACATATCCATTATAATACGAATCGAGTCCTGTTGTCTAACCAATAAAACCCACCAGAAAAAGGGATAATGTATAAGTTTAAAAGCATGATTATACCCATGATAAGAAAAAGGTCCCGCTTTGGTTGTCTTGAAAGAAAATAAATAATCAAGGATGGAATCATTCGGAGTTGATTTTAAATTTTCGTGTGGGATCTCTAAAAGAATTAGAATGATTCCATCTGATCTTATCATTATCAAATCTTATTTCAACCTTTAAACCAAATTAGAAAAGAATTAGAAAAGTTATTATCTTTTCATAATTACTTGCCAAATTATTGCCGTATCACGGGTGAAGACTTTTTACACCCTTTGGAGTCTGGGTCAACAAATTTCTTGACTTCGTCATAGATTTTAACTCTAGGCCGACTCTATTCAAATTATTAAAAACAAAACTAACGGAAAAGGAGATTTTTGTGTGATTAACCTTTTTTAATAATAATAATAACAACACCTTATTTATGAATTCCTTTTTATGCTCAGACTTAATTCTTTATCTTAAAGTATACCAGTTTGTCCTCAATAGTATTCTTGTTCTCAAAATATCCAAATCATTCCCGCAACAATTTCTGCAACAAATACATTACAATGCCAATAAGGCCTTGCTTGGATAGTAGTTGATCAATTAAACATTAGCTGATTAACCAAAAATTAGGAGGTTGATTTCATCTATTAACTGTTAAATGTGTTTAGATGTTAGTTGATTGGGTTGACTGATTCAACCAAACTAGCTAAAAATAACAAGCTGCTTGCTAGCGGTGTTTGGGGTAATTATATGCCAAATTTGCCCACGATGCTTTCTTCATCTCTCTGCATTTGTTTTCAAAGTATTGGCCTGAAAAACCCGTCTGCTTCTTCGTATTTTCTTAGACTTTTAGTACTAAAAGAATAATGATTCCTTAGTTAATTTCAACTAAAAACTCAATCGTAACATTTGTTCTACAATCGTAACTCTTTCTTTTTAGATCCCTTTTCTGTCAGATGTGGAGTTTCAAGGGGAAGATCAAAGAAGAAGAAACGAGCAAACAATATTGAGATGCCTCCTGAGAGAGTTTTCCTCATCATCGATCAACCATCTGTTAGGTATGTTTGGAGATTTAGGGCAAAAGGTTAGTTTCTCATAAACGTTAAGAATCGAAGAGCTCCAAATAAGGAGACTTACCATGGACTAACTCCATTGAGCACGGAAGAAGAAAGAGAACAAGCGAGGGTTATCGACGATACAATCTTAGGATATCATCCACCCCCAATCGAGAAGTTTCTGGGAGAGTAGAGATAGTCGAAGTTGGTTATACCCTAATCGGAAATGTTATATCTAAGTATCTTTGGGTTGTCGTTTTGATCAAGTCTCTTAGTGCTTATATGTTAGGCGACTTAGCTAGTCTTGTTTAATGGATGTGTGTAATAGGAATCGTTGGTTGACCCTTGTACTAATTTATTTTTTAATACAATTTAATTTTAAAAAAAAACATTCGTTCTATAAATTTCAAGATTGTCAATACACCATCCAGATCTCTCTTCACTCTCAAAAATTTATTATTATTATTATTATTATTATTATTATTATTATTGTTGTTGTTGTTGTTGTTGTTGTTATTGTTATTGTTATTTTATGTTCTATATTTTTTATTAGAGCTATAAACTTAATTTTTGTAGAATTTAATATCTAAAATCTAAATTCCTATAAAAATACTCAACAAAATACTAAGATATATAATATTCATACCTTTGTAATTTTTTTAAAGTCATTTTACATATAAACAGTTAATACTAAACAACTAATTTTACCAAATATCAAATAATAAATAGCTAATGCAATCAGCTGGTTAAATCAGCTATAGCTAATCCAATCAGGTGATTGCCAAACAAGGCGTAAGTTTATACTTGTCAAGCCATCCACCAATTAAAAGTGAGCAAAATGTCATGAAACGCTATAAAGGAAACAATAATGCGGGGTGTGACTTAGGCAACTTATCATGTAATGGAAAATGCGTGCAATCAAATCCTCACTCCAATTACACCAAAGCAAGTCTCCAAGAGCTAGACCCCATCAACTCATTAATTAGATATGCTAATCGACAACTTCTTAGGACTATGTATGTATTTTAGTGGTTCCCTCTCTTTCAGGTACCTATCAGGGTCAATGTCGAAGAAATTAAACAAACTAAAAGAGTGATGATAGACCTATGCAATTACTTCTTTTGAAAGTGTAAAAAATTAAGAGTGATGTGGTAGACCTATGCAATTACGTCTTCTGAAAGTGTAAAAAATAATTGTTCGCTTAAAGAGTGGTAAAACCACTGGATCTCTAGCTGGTATTTAACTTCGTGGTTCCAAATTGCTGGTCCAAAATTAAAGAGAAACGAATTCGATATGATACTGGCCAGGCACATGAATTAACTAATTAACTTTGATTCAACAACTTTTGGTACCTTCTAATGTCGATCAAAGCTAGCCTCTTTTTAATAACCCCAAGATTCCATAATTGTAACATGGTTGCAAGTACACGTCTTTCGACCTCTCACCTGCTTTTTTTCTTGATCGACTTTTCAGCGCTTACTCTTTTCAGTTTTATTTCATTATTAGAATGTGAAACCTTAAATTGAAAACTAACGAGCTTCAAAACCGAGAACTGTGCGGAGCTTTCGTCTTGATCCACCACCATATGAAGTGTGACTCTGACCACCGTCTTAAGCTTCAATCTCTTTTCTTTTTTCAGTTTTGTTCTCTCTTTTTGGGGTATTTGTTTATTGTGCTTCAAGATGGAATTTAGCGGAACCCATTAAAAGGTTGACGCTGGTTTAGCAACTATACCCATTCAATTCATGGTTTTTGTTTTTTGTTTTTTTTTTGACTTGTTTTGGTTTAGGCGCAAAAGCGAAGTTCCAACAAACCCATGACACCAGTCACAATTTCTTCATCTCTACTTCTTCACCCAACCAGAAACAGAAAGCCCCTTCTTAGCTGCTGGAAAATTAAGCCTATCCTGTTCTGAAAAATAATTTTTTTCAGGTTTGTGTTTTTAAATGAGAAGATAATATGATGGAGATCAAAACACCCGCCAAGAACGGGGGGTTCTATGTGAGAATGAAGCTCTTGCGCAAACATGGAAGACCATTACAGCAAGAGAAGACCCACCTCTGTTTCCGATACTACAAATGGCTTCTTTGGCTCTCTCTTTCTCTTTACTTCTTCAGCTCTTTCTTCATCACTCATAAACCCATTCCCCTCTCTAAAACCATTTTGTCCAAGTCCAGTACGGTTGTTTCTCGCGCACTCTTCGAGTCCACCAACTCCACCTCATTCCTGCAACAGCCTAAGAATAATCAAGGTGCCATACGACCATTACCATCCCTGTCATTCATTTTAGCCATTTATTTTGTCCTCTAATTGTTTTTGGCTGTATTTGTAGATTTACTGAAGGACTTGAAGATATACGTCTATGATCTGCCATCACAATACAACACTGACTGGCTGGCCAACGAGAGGTGCAGCAACCACTTATTTGCATCAGAGGTGGCCATTCACAGAGCATTATCAAATAGCGATGATATACGGACGTTTGACCCTTACGAAGCGGACTTCTTCTTCGTACCAGTTTATGTGTCCTGCAATTTCAGCACCGTTAATGGCTTCCCTGCTATTGGTCACGCAAGGTCCCTCTTGTCCTCTGCCGTTCACTTCATTTCCTCGAATTATCCTTTTTGGAACAGGTCCCAAGGATACGATCATGTCTTCGTTGCCTCTCACGATTATGGCGCCTGTTTTCATGCCATGGTTAGCCCTTAAACAACACTTGTCAACTTCATGAAAGATTTAAACTTCGAAACGATACTGATTCTTTTATATGGTTTAGGAGCAGAGGGCTATTAAAGAGGGTATACCAAAATTTTTGAAGAGGTCGATCATATTGCAGACATTTGGTCTCCAACATCACCATCCTTGTCAAGATGTTGAAAATGTCGTTATACCACCTTATATCTCTCCGGAAAGTGTACGGAAAACCCTTTACAAAACTTCGTTGGCTGGCCACCGCGACATCTTTGTCTTCTTTAGAGGCAAAATGGAAATGCACCCTAAGAACATTAGTGGACGATTCTACAGCAAGTAATTAATCGTAATATTAAGACTTATAGCATCGATCAAACGTGCACTACCAACAAAATAAATAAATCTTTTTCATATTATATGCATCATTGCAGGAAAGTGAGGACGGTTATATGGAGGAAGTTCAACGGGGACCGGAGGTTCTACTTGCAAAGACATAGGTTTGCTGGTTTTCAATCGGAGATTCTACGGTCCGTGTTCTGCTTGTGCCCACTTGGATGGGCCCCATGGAGCCCTAGATTGGTCGAATCCGTCGCTTTAGGATGCGTGCCAGTTATAATAGCCGATAGTATTCGGCTGCCATTCCCGTCGGCCGTCCCATGGGCGGAGATATCACTAACGGTGGCTGAAAAGGACGTGGAAAAGCTTGGAATGATTCTTGAACACGTGGCGGCGACAAACTTGTCGACCATTCAGAGGAAACTGTGGGACCCTGAAGTGAGGCGAGCCCTACTTTTCCATGATCGGATCCAAGAAGGTGACGCCACGTGGCATGTGCTTTACAGCTTGTCACAGAAACTGGACCGGTCGCATAGGACTGTCAGGGCTTTGAGCAAATAGCGATTCACCACGTTGGATTTGTAGGTCCTGATGAACAATAGCTGTTGCTTTTCCGAACGTGGATGAATTCCGCATCTGTAAGAAAATGCCATAATGGAGGCTAGCTGGAATTCTTCCTGTTGGAGTTCCCTTCTGACATTGGGAATTTATTATAGGCTGGTGGATAGAGTATTGAGCATTGAAAGATTTTGGAGATTATAATAAGCTGAGTTGTAGTTTATGTTTTGGTAGATTCAGAGAGCGGTAAGTACATTTAGGAAAGATGTATTCTTTTGTGAAAAGGGAAAGGTTTACACTTTACACTTGATCGGAATTGTACAAGTTGGTGTATATATTTCATTACTTCTTTTAATTATTTGCTTTTTCTATGGGTACTAATTAACTTATATTTCTATGTTATTATACGATTATTCATTCATTTAATAAACAAGATCTTAAAAAATAAATGAATATATATTTATAAAACATAACAGAAATAAGATAACAAAAATAGGTGATTTGAACTCTCAAATACACCTGTCTCTTTCTCATCCTTTGGCTGATGGGAGCGTAAATGATTATCGGAGAATTGGTATTTTTGTGAACTAATTATATTTGAAATAAAGAGGCATTTTAGAGAGTCGAGGAGGGACAAAGAAATATGATTATCATATTAATAGGAAAGGTGCGTTGGTGTTTGGGCAAAAGCTAGAGATGGAACGGAACGATGCCATGCTGGTGTCTCATGATTACTTAAAAAAGACGTATCCGAGTTTTGAATTCACGGCCATGTCTCGTTCGCTGTGAGCTAAGGGAAAGACTGAAAGAGGAGATGGGTCCAAAATTTATGGGAAAATAAATCCGACCTGCCGGATTCGAACCAGCGACCTAAGGATATACTGACGAATTAACCACTACAGTCCTCCGCTCTACCAACTGAGCTAAGGTCGGAGACACAACGGCATGTGCTAGAAACAATTTGTCAAATAGTTATTTTGTATAACTTACATTTAAGTAAAATCTGCAAAAATTAAACAAAACAAAAAAATTCGTTATAAAATTAGTTAAAAATCGAATAAAATTAAAATTTTGATATATTAAATAAAAATTAATTCATTAAATTTAATTTATTAAATTAATTAGTTTATAAAAATTGGTCAATTAATTAATAAAATGATCGATTTTAATAACAAATGTTAAAATAAATTGAATCAGAAAATTTTAAAATGAACTAAAATACTGGACAATTTAATATTTTTATAATTGAACTAATTAAATAGAAAGAAAGAGAATATAGGGACTCACATGAAGATTATTATGATATATACTTGTGACTCTCCATAATGAAAAACCGTATCCGAAAAATTTAAGGACTCCCAGATGCAACGCTAGGTGCTTACGTGAATGGTACGCAATAGGAAATATTCATACCAAATAAGCTTTGGAAGTGAGACAACAAAACCTTGGCATACACTTACCAAAAGTATAAGAAATAATTGAGCATATCACGAAATTTAGTAACCAAAGGCGTAAAAGATGTTACAAATAAGGTCAATGTATAAGTCAATTCTAACATATATATTCAATATTAATGTACGTTAGAAAAATATATAAACTAAATGGGGAAGAAAACGAAAACCTTTCAGCTATTGTTGTCTTTGCTTGAAGACTCTGAGTTTTGAAATTCTTCAAAACTCTTAATTCTCAATTTTATGGTGTGTATTTTAAAAAGAGAAAAGAAACTTAGGGACCCTAAAATATGCAAGAAAAGCCTATATGAATGTGCTTTCATCAAACACATTATCAGTTACCACAAAACCAGGACATTCATACGTACTAAATTCATAATGTTGGACTGTAATTAATGGGTATTAAACTAGAATATGAATGTTTCTCACATCGGGATATGGATGTTTCTTACATTCTCCCGCTTGGTCCATACATTTAACTCGATATTAAATCCTAATCCAATCTAAATATAATATGTGCATCATGGTGATAGGTCTTTTAATAGTTGAGTATTATCTTCCATGTATTACAACACTATATGTTGTATCAACTGAACGAGGTAACATTACTTAATAAATAAACACTATATTTATTCAAGGTTTAAAATAATCAATTTTCTCAAAATTCAATAACATGTACCATAATATGAGAAAATATTATAAGAGTTTTACGAAAACAACATTGTCCATACAATGAAAACTACATAATGGAACTCAATCTCATTCTAGCAACATAATCCTTAAACTTCATTGGTGGCATGCTTTTTTTTAAAGGATCAACTATCAACAATTTAGTGCTAATATTCTCAATGACCACTTTTTGTTCTTAACATGCTCCCTTATAGATAAAAACTTAATGTCGATGTGTTTATTATGACTACCACTCTTATTATTTTTAGCTAGAAAAATAGCATTTAAATTGTCACAATATTCTCAATGACCTAGAAATAGAATCCACGAGTCTAAACCTATATATGAAACTCTTTAGCCATACATCATGTGATATAGGCTCAAGAAAAGAAACAAACTCAACCCCTATGGTAGAAGTAACAGTTAAAAACTGCTTAGCACTCCTCCAATGTAAAGCTCCATGGGAAAACATGAAGATATAATCTGATGATGAATTTCGTGAATGAACACACCTAGCAAAATCTGAATCTGAGTACCTTATTACCTTCAAATTTTTGGTTCATCTGTATATAAACATGCAATCTTTGGTCCTTTGAAGGTATCTCAATACTTTCTTTGCAGCTCTCTAGTGATGTAATCTTGGGTTACTCTGATATCTACTTTAACATTCTAACAACAAACGCAATGTCAGGTCTTGTACAAACATAAACATATATTAGGCTTTCGGCTGCAGAAGCATATGGAATGTTTTTCATTTGTTCCCTTTCAAAATCATTTTGTGGGAATTGGTCTAAATTGAGCTTATCGCCTTTCACAATAGGAGCTACACTAGGTGAACAATCTTTTATCTGAAATCGCTCTAAAATTTTATTAATATAGGTTTTTGGAGTTAAACCTAAAATACCATGGAATTTGTCTCAATAGATCTTAACACCAATGACATAAAACACATAACCCATATCTTTCATTTCAAAATTCTTAGAGATAAATTGTTTCACTTTATGTAACAATTCCCTATCATTGGTTGCAAGTAATATGTCATCCACATATAATATAACAAAACAAATTTTACTCCCACTAACCATCTAATATATACATTGATGCAGGATATTTTCTTCAAAACCAAATGATAAGATAATATCCTAGAATTTCAAATACCACTGGTAGGATGCTTGTTTCAATCCATATATGGATCTTTTAAGCTTGCAAACTAAATGCTCACTATTATTAGAATAGAATCCTTTTGGTTGTTTCATGTAAACCTCTTCCTCAAGGTCACTATTTAAGAAAGTCATTTTCACATCCATTTGATGCAATTCCATCTCAAAGTGAGCAACTAATGCCAAAATTATATAAAATGAATCTTTTCTAAACACAGGAGAAAATGTATATGTGTATCGTTTCCTTATTTTTGTGTGAATCCTTTAGCAATGAATCTTACCAGAATCTATATCTTGAAATTGATCCCTCCTACTAATCAAGTCATTCTCAAGAAATTTTACATTTCTTGATTCCACAATTTTAGTGTAATGTGATGGATAATAGAACTTATATCCTTTAGACCTTTCGGCATATCCAATGAAATACTCACTCATGGTCCTTAGATCTAATTTCTTCTCATGTGGATTATAAATTCTTATTTCAGACATACATCCATAAATGCTTATATGTCGTAAACTTAGTTTCCAACCTTTAAATAACTCAAATGGCATCTTTGAAATATCCTTTATTGTTACCCTATTTAATATATACACTATCATCTTAAGAGCTTCAGTTCGTAAGTACTCAAAAAGTTTAGAGCTACTTAGCATGCTCCATACTATGTCTAATAATGTTCAGTATCTTCTTTCTGCCACACCATTTTGGTCTAGAGGTGTATTGAGCTATTATCGTATTTTCTTGAAAATACACGCAAATGGACCAAGTGCTTGTCCACCTTAAGTATATTTACCATAATATTCCCTAGTTCTATCAGATCTCACGATCTTAATTTGATTACTGTATTATTTCGCTACTTCAGCTTTGAATATTTTAAAAGCATATAGTGGAACATCCTATTACCTGCGGGGAGGTTAAAATAGTAAATATGAAAGATTACTAAGAGATTGGAAATGCATTGCATGCTCATGCATCATATGATATATACATACACTTGAATATTGAACTTCTGCACATGAAAATAATTGCACATGCATTCATAAATAATTCTAGGTATAATTGAATTTTGATGTGATACTATTGAGAATTTGTGAAATTGTTGTATCAGAAATTTAATTGGTGAGTGTAACTGTAAATTTTGAATTCTAGTGAATTTTAGGAATAATTTTCGAAAGTGTTGATTTTTATTGGACTAGGAAAAATTTAGCAAGTAAATTGATGTATGAAAAATAGAAATAGGAATCAATGATATTGAAAAATTGTTAAAAATGACTAAAAATTTCGGTGATGACTTAGAAATTTGTGAGAAGATATTGAAAAAAAATTAGAGACAAGTTGGAGTAAAGTTGAATTGTGTTAAATTACCTAGGATATGAACCTTTAAAACCTTCTAGAGCCTATCATTAGTGGAGTCCTATAACAAACTCCGTCTGATTTCATTGCCTTGCTTAGATGCGTTTACTCTGTTGGATTACATTGGCTTGCTTAGACACGTGTACTCCGTCTGGATCAGTCTGATCCATCTGAGACTTCATCACTTCGTTTGATTTGTCTGATACTTGATTACTTCGTTGAAGACGATCCATCTGTGACTTAAGCACATCGTCTGAGACGATCCATCTGTGACTTAAGTACATTGTCTGAGATGATCCATCTGTGACTTAATCACTTTGTTTGATCCACCTTAGACACCTCATCTTATTCAGCCTTTGCTAAAGTGTCGTCTTGATTTGATGAATTGTGTGATCGGCTATTCGTTTTGATCTAAAGATCAAACCCTTGGAAGCGGAATCGCAAATAATTTAATTCCAAGGATTACAATATAGGATGCAACCTCGAGTCGTCTCACTTAATCAGAACCTAATGAAATAGACCTAAGCTAGCCTATATGTCACAAAACGCAAGTGAAATTAATAGGGAAAGGGGGTTTTGATTTTTGAAAACATTAACTACACTAAATTGCATTGTAAAAAGTATTTTTGGATTTTTGAAAATAGAGAATGAAAAGATTAAGACAAGTGATAAAATTTTCTTGAAAATGAGCTTTGGCTATCATAGTTTAAAACTAATTTGATGGGATTAGAAATCACTAAGTTTGAAATGATAAACCTTAAAGGACTCTTTTTACGTCCAGGATCTTGATTAATGAACTCCATTTCTCAAGATCCCGTTAAGTGTTCTTAAGCCTTAGAACCTTAAAGGACTCTTTAAGTCCAGGATCTTGATCAATGAATTCCATTTCTCAAGATCCCGTTAAGCGCATCTTAGTGTGTGCGGTGGATTTGCCAATGCAATGGGTCAAATGAAATCT
>JANVCL010000213.1:6901639-6930800 GCA_026546855.1 Erythroxylum incrassatum | reverse complement strand
AATGATAACATGGATGTTTGATCAAGAAAGATGTAGGAAGGCACTTGCTAGAATGATTATTGTTGATGAGTTACCTTCTCGTCATGTAGAGCAAGAGGGGTTTCGTAATTTTTGTGCATATATCCAACCAAAATTTAAAGTTCCTTCTCACACTACAGTGATTAGAGATTGTTATGCACTTTACTTATAAGAGAGAAAGAAGATGAAGGACTTTTTTAAGAATTTGCCTTCCAGGGTTTGTCTTACTACAGACACTTGGACATCATGTCAAAATCTTAGTTATATGTGTCTCACGGCACATTTTATTGATGATGATTGGAAATTATGCCAAAGAATTATAAACTTTTGCCCAATTTCTGGTCATTCAGGTGATACAATTGGTAAAGCTGTTGAGACTTGTTTGGTTAGTTGGGATATTGAAAAAGTATTCACTATAACGATGAATAATGCAAGTTCAAATGATGTAGCCATTCAATATTTGAGAAAAAGAATTAATAGTTGGAAGGGTGATGTATTGAAAGTTGAGTTCATACAAATAAGATGTGCTGTACACATCTTAGGTTTAATTGTGAAAGAGGGGCTATCAAAATTAGGTGATTCAATCATTAGGATTCGCAATGCAGTGAAATATGTTTGGTCTTCTCCTGCTAGAATGGCAAAGTTCAAGTCTTGTATAGAAAAAGAGAAAATAGACAGCAAGGGCAAGAGTATTGTTTGTCTAGATGTTGAAACAAGATGGAATTCTACTTATTTAATGTTAGAGTCAGCTTTGAGATTTAAGAAAGCATTTGATTTATTGGAGAGTCAAGATTCTAAGTATGTTGAAGTCCTTTCTGAAAAGAAGAATAGCAGAGGTGAGAATAAACATAATAAAGGTGCTCCTAGTGAAAGTGATTGGGAGTACGCACGTAACCTGTTGCCTTTTCTTTCTATCTTTATGATGCTACTTTAAAATTATCTGGCTCTCATTATGTAACTGCTAATGAGTACATGAAAGAAATTTTTGGCATTGGGATGATTATTTCAAAGAGATGTAGACTTGGTGATTTTAATGCAAGAAATATGTCTTTGAGGATGAAGAAGAAGCATGATAAGTATTGGGGAGATGTTAATATCAATTGCATGTTGGTTATTGTTGCCGTTCTCGATCCACGCTGCAAATTGAAGTATGTGAACTTTGTGATTGGTAAAGCATATGATGATGTCAAATCTAAGCAGTTGTGTGAGAAAGTAAAAATTACTTAGATTTGATGTTTGATTTCTACCGATCCTCTATGTCTTTTCCTGTTGCACAATTAAGCGTCCAATCTCAAGCTTCAAGTGATATGGAAGTTGATAACGTCAAGGATGTTGCAAAATTTTTGGATAATATTTTTGAAGAGCAGGAGACTAGTCAAGCAAGTGGGAAAACCAAAAGTGAGCTAGATAAATATTTAGCTGAAGATTGTGAACCCAAAGACAAGACTTTCAATGTCTTGAGTTGGTGGAAACTAAATTCTGCTAAGTATCTGGTGCTTGCTTCAATGACTCGAGATGTTTTAGCTACGCCTATATCTACTATTACATCTAAGTCAGCTTTTAGTACAAGAGGTCGAGTGCTTGATTCATTTCGTAGTTCTCTTACTCCAAAGATGGTGAAGGCTCTTGTTTATGGACAAGATTGGTTGAGAAAATCATAAGCTTCTCTTTACGTGGAAGAGAGATTTGAAGAATTTGAGCAAATTGAATCAGGTAATATAATTTACTTTACCTTATTTTAATATACAAATAAATAAAAAAATCTTTTTTCAATTTAAAATAAATAATGAGTTTAACTCTATTCTTTATTTTCTACAGACGTGACTTCATGTATAACAGTGGATCATCCTACCATCCTATACGAAGAATAAATGTTTAATAATTTTTCTCTTTGTTTTTCTATTATGGATCTTTTATAAGACATTGTTTGGCTTATTTTTATTTTGCTTGGTTTTAACATAGTGGATTAATTTTTGATGAATTTTATATGCATACTTTTATGAATAATTTGTATCTGTTTTCACCAAATATTTTTATAATTTTTTGTCATATATATTGATATGAATAGGTTCTGATTATCCTGAGAATCGAACCTAAAAATAGGTTAACCGATTCTATAGGTTCTTTAGGTTTAGATTTGTGAAATTGTCGAACCTGACATTCAAGTTCAAGTTTAGGTTAGTTATGAACGGGTCAAGTTACCCTACCATAAATACCCCTACTCTTGGCTGACAAAAATGGTGCCACGCGCGAAGCTCTAATACTAGCGGGATGTGGAGTAGGCTATCACATATTAATAGAAAATGAAAGGGATAAGAAAAGTTAACATCCAGAGAAAATATATTTAATGTTGTTTAATTTTTTAAATAAAATTTAAATTATTATTAAATGTTTTAATTTAATAATTAGTTTTAGAATTAGTACAATATCAAGTTAAAATATTAATTTTATTAGTGTGGTCGATCTAATTTTTAAAAATTAGTTATTAAATTAAAATTTTAAAATGTTGATATCAAATTTAAAAAATTTAATGCTATTTAATTTGTTATTGCTTGAAAAGACAACAGTTTTAAAATTACAGAGAGTCTCACCCTCTAGTACTCTCATTGAGTTCGAAACTAAATCACGCTCGACTTGTGAGTGATATTTGATGGATAGGATGGCAAAACTTATGGGGTTAAATAGCGCCTATTTTGAGTAAATTAAGTGGAAAATCGACGACGTACAAAGTTTGACTACCCTTACAGCTAGATCTGTGCTGTTTTGAATGATGGCATTTGCACAGAGATGTATCTTTAGTTTCTATGTATTCTTGGGAAACTTTAACTCAGTTTTGTTTTTCTAGCTCTTCATAACGAAAGTTGTCTTTTCAAACGCACAGCTGCTGAGCATATGCATTTCAGGAAAAGAAAATTTAGAAAATAAGAGACGATAAAACTCACATGCATACAGAATTTAGCAGACCTGTGACAAAAGAATCGGATTATTGGACGCACTCGAAACTGTTGATTCACAGGCTAGAAGTAAGTTTATTGAAATTGGCGTCAAGGATAGTAAGTAGTACTCGTGTCACGAGACACATTCCATGCTTTTCCGTCAAGGATAGTCAGTAGTATTCATGTCACGAGACACATTCCATGCTTTTCATTCTCATGTGAATGAGAAAACGAAAGAAAATTTAATTTATTACGATATTGATATCAATAAATATTAAATATTATTCTGAATGTTTTTAAATTATAAAATAATATTCAATATAGTATACTTTTATTGTAAAACCACTAAAATCATGAGTTTAATTATTGAAAATCAGATATAAGATTTCCATTAGTTAGTAATTGTAAAGTGCAAAATTATTTCAGTTTTTTCATAAAATTTGGGGATAAAATAAATCATAAATTGAAGTAATTTTAATTGGCTCAATTGATTTAACTTTTCATTTAATACGTGACAGGACTTTGGCATGCCTAAATCAATTATAACATCCTAATTTAACAATTGGAACTACCAATGATTTGTAATAAGTAAAAGCATCTAAGATTGGATTTATTAGTAAAGATTAAGTAGGCGCATTAAGCACATTCTTTCAGTCCACTTAATTTATAAACATTCAACAATTATATCAATTACTAATTACATTCATAGAAAGGATTGTATTTCGCTCGTAGAAAAGATCAAAGCTCGAATTAATATCTGAAGGTATACAGTCATGTCACTTGCTGCAAAGGATATTCTGATAATTTTTGTTCTTGGAAATCTTTTTATTTAATGGATATCCCATATTATTCTACCTAAGAAAGTAACTGAGAAGATCGAGGACATCATGAAAGCTTTCTTATAGGCTAGCAATTCTGGGAACTCTAAGAAAGTTAAAGTAAAATGAAGTGAGGTGACTATTCATAAAAAGCAAGGGGGCCTAACGATCATCCCTATTGCTCTTACGCAAAAAGTGCTTATGTGCAAAAGGATTTGGAGGCTATTTGATGATAAACATGTTATTTGGATAAAATGACTACATGAAACATAGCTCAAAATTGAAATCTTTTGGCAACTGTCTTTCTCAAAGGAGTACTCTTGATTCTTCTTGCAAATGTTGAAATTAAGACAAATGATTTTTTTCTTTGATTAAACATGTGTTAAGCAATGGATAGAATATTTGGGCGTGGTTTGATAATTGGACATAGAATATTAGGTGTGGCTCGATAATTGGACAAATCATAGTCTTATAATACAAAGGACTTAATTATTTAGACTAATGAATAGGCTTCCTCTCAACTCCAAAGCTTCTTCATTGATGAATCAAACACAATGGGAAGGCAACTTCAGAGGTTTAATATACTGATGAGTTTTCTCCCCCAAATCAATTACAACCATAGGAAGGATTCAGTAACTTGTGTCCGAGATGCCTCAGGTATTTTTACTAACAAGTCTTGTTATAAGGCTTTGCAAGAACGTTAAGGAAATGTTCTTTAGTTCAATCTCCTATGGAAACGATCCCTCAATCAAAAAGCCTCTACTTTCACTTTGCTGGTTATAAAGAACAAGATCCGTACTAAAAATAGATGGTTTAGAACATATGACCCAATATCCATTCTTTGTAAAGAGTCTTATTTTGTCAATGTAGATATTCCAAATCAGTTTAAAGCAAAGTTTTACATTTATTGTCTGATGTCTACCTCAATTATGATTGGACATCCCTAAATTGGATCATTCGTACTGCCCATTAGAGATTGCATGATGCCCCAATGTACAAAACTACCTTCACAATAACTTTTTATTCTATATGGAAGGAAATAATTTGCAGATATGAGGAAGTTAACAAGTACAACTTAGCTGATGACACCATCAATTGGTTCCGAACCCTTATGATAGCTAAATTTAATCGGCATGCTCTATCCACAGGAATGAAAAATAGATGGAATATGTAATACCTATTGTTAAATTTCATATGCCTTTGTAATTTGTTTTTGTCTTTAGTTTTGTAATTTATTCATGTTGAACTCATCGTAATGTTGAGATAGCTTTGTTATAGGTAATTCAATCCTTATTCCATTTTAAAAAAACTAATTACGTTAGAATATTAAGTCAAAATTTACTAATTACAAAAGATGATGATAGGAGAAGGGAGAAGAGATGAAGATTATGATGACGAGAGAGAGAATTACAATTGGTTGTGCTAATGGAAGGGTGGAGATGTAGGATTGGAAACTGAGGGGGAGGGGAAACAATGATGATGACGATCACCAGTGACTATCAAAACCTACGATGAGGGGTAAATGTGATAGCAACAATGGAGATTATGACAACGGAGAACAATTTAGAAATTGAAAATTAATATGTGAGACTGGTGGAAGCATAGTTGTTATGGAAGAAAAATAATATTTTTAAATTTAACCTGGTATTAAATCGAAAATTTATACTAATGGTTGTACTAATTAGTAATCAATCTTCTGTACGATATTATAAATTTTGATACTACTTTTCTATTGAAACAATATGTTATTCATATCTTTGATAAAGCCCTCCTACTACAACTAATTAGTTTTATATTGAAATTGAAAGGGTTGAAGCAAAGCTACAGATACCGTGCCAGCTTTGGTATCGAATTGAGTTTAGATATAGTACTATATCGGTATTGGTCAATATCGAGTACCTTTTTAGGTAATTTTTTAAATTTATCAAATAGTCCCTAAATTTTTTTAAAATTGCAAAATAGTCCATTGTCATATTATATAGTTGTACTTTGTACTTTATAATTTACATTAACATTGTCTCCAAAAATTATAATAACAAATAATAACCACAATTAATATGAAATAACAATAATTTTTAGATATTTTACATATAAATAATAACCACAATTAATATAAAAAAACAGTAATCATTATACGAATATAAAATTAAGAACAATACAAAATATTAAAAAGATTACAATTTTATCATATAATAAACAATAATTACATTGAGGCATCCAATAAAAAGAACAATAAATATCCTTAACTCTCAAACCATTACAATTACGACAAGAGTTTATGATGAGGAAACAACCAAGTAGAAGTAAAACCTGAAATAAAAACATTTACAATTATATTACATATATAGATTTTAACATATACATCAAATATAAGTAAAATTAAAAGAAGAGAAAAAACAAAAACCTGGAACATCATTCAATCGACTACGGGAAAATACCAGCTATAACTGTACTGACTTCAATTATCATTTGATACAAAATCTTCATCATTGAGATGAGTCTCATCATCATCATTATTCAAATTCAATGCACCAAATGACATGTAAATGTTTTCCCATTTAAGATTATCTTTCAAGTCATCTACATCTACCAAACCTGGTTCCTTATAAACTCAATCTGCTAAAAGATCGATATTAATAATGAAAATTGGATCTACTAAACTACTTGTGCTATTAAGAGTTCTAGTAAAAATAAAATTTAATTATTAGAAAATTATAAGAAATTAAATCAAAATTAATAATGATAATAATGTAGCTTTCCCGAAGCTTTAAATTGTAATGAACGAAAACTAAGTCATTTAATCTCTTGTGGTCCAATCTATTCCTTTTCTTGAAATGAATGAATTCAAATTTGCTTTAGTTCCATTCGCAACCTGTTGGACTCATAAATTGACTTAAAATTTGAATTTCAAATCTTTGTAATTTTGTAATATCAGTTCCGAATTGATCTCACAAAAAAACTGTAAGTCATAAGATAACAAAATTAACGTTATAAACAAAATAAAGTAATAAGTATATTTTCAACAAATAAGAAAAATAAACAACTAATACCTGGAGAAAGTTTTGTTCTTTGTTGAATAACAATTAACATTCCAAAATCCTTAAAAAATCTGCTTATAAAGCTCCATTTGTCATCTCAAGAGAGCTTGCTTCATTTTATGACCAATAATTATTGTAATAGTGAATAACATTCCTCTATTAACTTTAGCTTTCTTTTTAAAATTCGGTCTATAAAAATGCCTAGCGGCAACCAATGAAGGAAAAAGTTGTCTTTCCTATCTCTCATTAATGATTGCAAGATATGGTGTGTATAAAGAAAGCCTATGTTTCAGATTGACCTTGATTGCTTCCTTTGCCTTCTTTGTGACAAAAAAAACTCATTGTTGCCTTTTCTTCATTATCAGCTAAGCGAAGCACCTTTACCAAAAAATTACAAATTTAGATAACAAATTGGCATTAAAACCAAAATTCTCTATTTTTCAGTATAATTTTGGAAACCTCCAATTCGACATTAAACCTAACATGCTGAGATGTGACCCATTTATCACTTGTAAATATTTGTCTTAACTCTTTCTTCATCATAATAAAAGACTGAAGTGATAAGAAATTCGTTGCAAATCTTCTCACAACAAAACGACACAAATTACTACCATTGGTAATTTCCTTTCTCATTAAATTCAACACTCATGCACAATTATAAATGAACTTGGTCACTTTTTTAGCTTTCTGTATAATCTCATCAATAATTGGAAAATATCTAGGATCCCTTATATTCTTCAACATTAGGTCAATACAATGTGCAACACAAAAAGTTAAAAAAAAGAATTATACTTATTCTATAACCTTCTCCATGGCACTTTATAAGAGGAATCATTGTCAGTAATGAATTGAATAATGTTTTATGGACCTACTTCATTCACAATTTTATTAAATATCTTAAATAAAGTATCAATATTTCTAATAAGGCTAGATGCATTAATAGACTTCAAAACATTGAGTCATTTGTAAAATAAAACAAAACATTAATAATAGGCTCTTATCTCATATTTATCCAACCGTAACATATGATTGAACGCCCATAAGTAGCCCAATTCACTATTCTCTCTACCAAATAACTTTTAATTTCAGAAATTGAGCAATTTAAAAGTTTACCTATTAAGTCATCAATCGAAGGAGCTTTGTATCCTAGATCATAAGAGGCTATAGCATATACCATAGGTTAATAATAATAAGACTGGGAAGTATTGAATGGTGAACCTGTTTCATACTACCATCTAGCTACTACCATATTTATATTATGAGTCGCATCTTTTGATTGCATGATACTACGAATTGAAAGTTGGGCTCTAGGAGTTGTTCTTGGTGTAAAAAAACTAGTCACCTGCTTTCTTCCTTTCCTAACATCAGGTTTAAGTGTAACATTCACTTCTTGTTGGACTTAGGATGGAACACTACGACTACCACCTTCAACATTTTCATAATCATCACGAAAACCAGCAAACGAACTCCCATTACCAAGTTCAAATTTTAACCTTTCCTTTCTATCTTTCTCTTGTTGATATCCTTCAAGCAAAGTTTTCAGTTGTCACTTCACATCATAGCTTAATTTTTTACAAGTTCAAAATCTCTTTAGCCCTAGCTAAATGTTTTTTTAATTGGGTGATTCCTCTACCTTTTAAATGCTTGTTACAAAATAAGCAAATAATATGATTCCTTATACCATGAACCAATGCAGCATGAGCCCAAGCTGGATTATTATATCTTCCTGAAGTGGGTTGATCAGGAGTACCTGAATTTCCTTCCATTTATCTATAAAAATAAATAAATGTATATATCAAAATGAAGAATACATAATTTCATTACACAATACGCATGTCCATCTTATATAATATAACTCATTTTGTATGATTACATCATACGCAGTTCAATTTCATCAAATACAATTCACCATAAGTCAAAAACTAACAATTCAATTATTCAACATACATAATTACATAAAACATACATAAACAATTTCCATTTCCTACAATCTCAAAACATACATAAATAATTTCCATTTCCCACATTTTCAAATAATTTCAACTCAAAGTTTCAAACATGAGGATCAAGTTGAAGGGTATGATTTACATAATCATCAAATAATGAATGACATATCTTATACATGTGTTCATATACATCTATTCATAACATGAAGATCAAGTTAAAGGATAAAACTTTGCTTGGAAATGTTTTTTTTCCTTATTCAAACCTTTTAATCTTCCTTTCATTTCTAACAAACCATAATATTATATCCACCATTCTATATTTGATTCTTAAATATATAAGTTACTTATGGGATTTTTAATAGACATTAATAAGTCTAAGTGGTTGGAGCTCAGCCTAAAGCATGTTCACAATTTGGAAAAAAGGGGTTCCTTTTAGACACATATATATCACTACTTTCACACATTATCTATTATAAATATTTATGATAGCCTACATATATATTACCAAATAATTCATTATATTTTACATAGTGATTAAAAGGAAAGAAATGGTAGTTTATGTTTCTTACTTTCTCCAATTTTAATTCAAGTTTCAACCATCACAAAACATACATAAATAGTTTCCATTTTCAACAAATTCAACTTACAAATTCCAACAATTTCATGTCTATGATTTTCCAACAATTTCAATTCAACTATTACAAAACATACATAAACAATTTTCATTTCCAACATTTTCAATTCAAAGTCTCAAACATTACAAAACATACATAGACAATTTCCATTTCTATCAATTTTCATTTCCAAATTCCAATAATTTCATTTCTAACATATTCCAACATTTTCAATTCAACCAATACAAAACATACACAAATAATTTCCACTTCCAACATTTTCTATTTCTAATAATTTCCAACAATTTTGAATAATTTCAATTCAAAGTTTCAAACATCACAAATCATACATAAACAATTTTCATTTTCATCAATTTTCATTTCCAAATTCCAACAATTTCATTTCTATCATTTTCTAACAATTTCATTTCTAATATTTTCCAACAATTTCAATTCAACCATTACAAAACATACATAAATAATTTCCAATTCCAACGATTTTGAACAATTTCAATTCAAAGTTTCAAAACTGCTATGACTTTTGTAGAAAACTACTATGTTTTTTTTAATTTTTAGTATCGACCGATATATAGCCAGTGTTCTAAATATCGTTGGTACCAACTAGTACTAGGCTAAACGGGCCGGCATTAGAACGTCATTTTTTGTACCGTTTTTCGGTTAGTACGGTATGTATCGATTAATACGGTTCGAGATTCGTTGCACTGATTGAAAGGGTGTTGTAGGTATATATAGGGTTGGAATTAAAATTATTTGATATGGGTGAATATACTTTAGTTGATTAATTTTAAATTGTTCTAATATAATTTTTATAATTAATTAATTCCATTAATTTTGTTAAATTTGATTTGATTTAATTAAATTTGACCTACCAACCTGGAAATATATCAAACTATTTTTACCATAAGTATTTACATATATAAGATTTGATTGATTAAATCTCAAATTTTAAAGGATATTATCTAATTTAAAATTTAAAATTTTATTGTGTAAAACGCATACTCTTTAATGATTTCATCGTTATTAATGTAAAACAAAAGAAGAGTTTTTATTAATTAAAAAACTATTATTTGACTAACGTGCTCTGGCTTTATATAATAATTGTTTATTATGCACGTGATACTTTTTTTTTGGGTCATGCTTGAATAGGTTTAAATCCGGAACCAAAAAAATATTAAAATTTTGTAAAAGTTAGGAAAACAAAAAATATTAAAATTTATAAAATTAGATCAAATTTTAATAGAAATACGATATTTAAAATTAATTGTGAGGCCTAAATTTAACTCATATGTTTAACAATCAAATTGGTTTAGTGGATATTCAAATTTATCATTACATCTAATATGACGTAAGAATATATACATGCGAGAATAATCCATGTGATAACAAATTTAAAGTATTTATTATTTAACTATCTTTTAAATTTCAAGCAATCTAAATTAAAATATTATTATTTGTTAATATAATTAAAGGATGGATATTAACATATAATTTAGTCAATACATTACATTAATTAAAAATAATGGAATAACATGTTAATTTAGATTGTACGAATTTTAAAAAATTAATTTTTTAATTAAAAATTTTAAAATATTAAATATTAAACTAAAAGATGTTAAAAAATAATCAAATTTGAATTTTTTGTCCCTACGAGACTATCGAATTTCTTGTTCCAACGAGACTCTCATTCTCTACTATTTCGTGACGGTAGAGACTTAGAAATACTTTTTCATCTACTGATTTCTCAATTTTAATGTGCCAAAACAAAAATTAAAGGAAAGTAAAGCGATGGATTCGTGGTCCAAGATGGGAATTCACGTGAGGGAACACTGCAAACCCTCCAGCACCTGGACAAGCAAGAGTCACAGGTGACTCTACTGTTTGCTTTTGTCTACCAACATCCATGCATGCATCACAAATACAAAAACACCCTTCTCTCTCACCTTCCATTGCCAACATCCATGCATGCATCACAAATACAGACACACCCGTCTCTCTCACCTTCCATTGCGAGCGCTTTAATTATAAATACCATTTTTCACAACTTTTTATAATAATTCTCCAAACTCAAACACACAGCCAAATAGTGCATTACATACAATAAAGGACACGCAATCCTTCAAATCTTGCAAAAGGGCTTGGACGCTCAACTACTCTTGCACCAAATTCTTGGCAAGTGGGAACCCATCTCAAGACCCCCTCCAAGTCTCCTCAACCTGTTCATAACTGAAACAACTAAAACAATTCCACATAATTAACATAACATCGTTAAACCTTTGACAACTTAGCACTCCGGTGTTTGAGTATGATCCCTCTTTGGGTCACTACAATAGTCATAGACCTTGTAGTTTCTCTGCATCCATTCCATGGACGATAACTGCTGTTGGCTTAGGCCACCGGAGCCGGAAGACGAAGAAGAGGGTGGCCGGCAAGTGGCAGGACTATCTGAAGTACAGCCGCCAATTTTAAACTCCTGGTACCTGCCGATAAAAGGTTGATATCGATAGTCGGTTTTGTATTTTCCATCCTCTGTGGCCCATGATGATGCATCCCATATTGACCCATATACCCACATTGGCCTCTGTGGATACGTAACATCACTTTTTCTCGGATACCTTCTAATTGGAACATCGTCTACAAAAAATCTGTAGTCCATATCATAAGATGAAGAGCGTTCATAATTAATGCCCTAAGCCAAATTTTACAATCAATAATTCAGTGCGAGCAGGTTCTAAGTTATTGGAAAGCTACATGCTTCTACAATTTGATGACTTCATAAACCCAGGTGGGAAGATCATCTAGATGTTAAGGAGATGAAATGAATGATTACAACAAAAGTAGATATTAATTTTAGAAATGGGTACTAACATGATGTCGGTGGGGTCCCAGAAAATAGCATAATTATGGAAATCTTGAGTTGGATCAAACCAGAGATGAAACTTCATTTCTCTTCCAACAATGTTTCCATCACCACTTCCTCTAATGTAAACATTGGTTTGCAAAGTATACGGCTTGTCTAACGTTGTTCCAAGGAACTCCATATCTATTTCATCGTGATTTCCTGGATAGTCTTCGTTGTTCGAAAGCTGTCGTTAAATGAAAAACAAAGCTCAATCATTAGCTTGCACAGAGTTAAATTTCAAGTTTTCAATGGAAATTACTATTCTCACATAGAAACATGTAATCACTCCTGCGGTATAACCGGATTGAAGCTTAATGGCGGCACCAAAGTAGCCGGACCTGTACGGATGAAGTGACTTGTACCCGCTGCCTGTTCGCAATATCCTCACAAATAAGAATTTAATCTAATTAAAGAAAGGCAATGGAAAAACAACATTATTGCCAAGAAGTGAGCAAATACAAAAATAGTAGGACCTGAGCTAGTATCAAGCCAAATAGTCAATGAATCATCATTGAGCTTTTGATGATGAGGACCCCAAAGATTTCTAAAACCCTGATCAAAGCGTACAGAACTGACTCGGGAACTGAGGTGGTAGCCAGGAGAAGGTGGGTATTCTGCATTAGTAGTGCCACAAGCGACCTTTAGAATGAGTAAAACATAGAGAAGAGGAGCCATTACGAGAGTTGGGATGAGAGGACAACAAACAATCATACTTCTGAATGGAACATAATCATACTTAAAATTGTCTATCTAGTAGTATGACTATACACTGGGTATAAAAAGAGGACCCACAGCAGTACGGAGGTGATAAGTTGCGTGGTGGTGAGTATTACACAGAGACAGTCAAAAGATTGGGATACAAGGACCAGAGTGCATCATTTTCTCCCTTGGGAATTTCTTGCATTCTCAAAAGTTTATATTAATGAAGAAAACTGGTTTCTTATGATTGATTTCTAGGACAAGCTAAGAACTGGATGACACAGAAGTGGTCAATTATTACTACAGGAAATGCAATAAAATAAGCAGCTACCAACATGTATTATTATTTCGTAATTGCGTCGGGCTTCTCAATGTTAGGAATGCAATGACTGTCTGATGAAATCAACAGAAGCTCCTATCCAGTCTATTTTTTGGAAAAAGATGAGTAGTCCAGCTAGTTAAGTCCTACTAGAATTTTTATAAGATGGGAAACATATAATAATTACTGAATATTTTTTCCAACATAATAAATTCATAGTACAAAATTTCTTTTCTTAGTAAGGGAAAAAAACACATAAAAATTGTTTCATATAATCGATCTTTTATCGGGACAAAATTCTCCGCCACATGACCTGTGTACAAATCCTAGATCTTGACTATTATGCAAATTTAATATATATATGTTAAATTAATACCGAGTTTAATTCTTGTATATATAATTTAAAACTTAATATTTAGCTTCAATCAACTACAAAGGAGTTTGAATATATAGCCATGCCCAAACTCTTCTATATAAAAGTGGAGAACAGGGAACCATTCATTTTCATGACCCGTTTTGTTATAGCTGGACATAGCGTTATTCTGTAATTTCTTTTATTTGAGTCTAGATCTTCTGTTCAGTTTTACTCTGTCTTATTCTGTCTTATGTAATCTCAGTTATTTATTTTGCGAGTCCCATGCGAGACTCACATAAATAAATGACTGAGATTTATTGGACACAATAAAACATCATAATATTGGACAGAAAATTTAGACTCGTTTTATTTTCATATGGATCATGACTTGAAGCCTTGAGGAAGTGATGTTTTCTTGAGGCAGCACAGCAGCGTCAGAATTCTACCGATCATAACAATGTTCCATCTGTTAATTAGCTACATCTGTAATATGCTTGACATTGCAGTCCTAGCTGATGTTTCAATGATAAAGTTCTTACTCAAATAGGTTCTTATGCGGCCATGTCTTAGAACTGACCTATTCAGCTTCTTGACACGATTAAGTTTAAGAATAGTTAATTACATTATCATTAATTTAGTGATTTTATAGTCAACGTAATTAATATAAATTTAATTTTTTTATATAGCAACAAATAACTTTTATAACATAGAAGACTATTTTAGTCTATAATAATCATGGATGACTAATCTTTTTTCTTTTAACAAACTCTCAATCTTACTAGTATATCAAAAATTAAAATTATTTACTAAGTTTTCTTACTTTATACTTCTATTAGGAACCGAATGTTAGCAAATGGAAATTAGCAGAGATAGGAGTTGAGTTGGACTCCATCCACATTCGTTAAACTGCTGTTTCACATTGATTGACTACGTCAAGGTTTTCATTATTATTGGTTTTAATTAACATAGCACATCTCTCAAGTCTAAAGTGTCTACTGACGTAACAACTACATGAGAACCCATTGTTTTCAGGGTTAAAAACATCAAATTAGTTATACTTACCGCAACTGCAAAAGGGAAAAAAAAGAAGAAGGGAAAACCATTGAAGTTAACGACAGAGATGAAGAAATTGCAAGTGTACGTAGAGATGCCACCAATCCTTATTTAGTCCATCATTTTGATCATCCAGCGGGACTGATTCTTGTGTCCAAACCTCTTAATAGGGATAATTATTCGACCTGGTGTAGAGCCATGGTCATCTCTTTGAATGCTAAATCAAAATTGGGTTTTATTGATGGAAACACCAAAGCACTGTCTGTTGCAACAAACCCAACAGAATACGCATCGTGGAAAAAATGCAGTGATATGGTTCTGTCTTGGATTCTAAATTCTCTCATACCAGATATTGCAGATACTGTTATTTTTCAACCACCGGTCAAGAAGTATGGGAAGATCTTCGGAGTCGTTTTTCTCAAAGCAATGCCCCGCGTATTTTTCAGATTGAGAGGGACATTGCTTGTCTTGCTCAAGATCAGATGACTGTTGCAGCATACTACACAAAGCTTAAAAAATTATGGGATGAACTGGGTTCTATAATGACACTGTTTGCTCTTGTGGGGCTGATAATAAAAGACGCAAACTGATGCAGTTCCTTATGGGGCTGAATGAGTCCTATATTGCTGTCCGAGGACAGATTTTGTTGATGAATCCATTGCCTGATGTTGCAAAAACCTACTATGCCATTATACAAGAGGAAAAGAAAAGAAGTTTGGAGGCTGCACGTGAGATAACAGAAACTTCAGCCATGGTTGTTCGAAAGGATGAACCAATAGCTCTCACTGTTCGACATAAACAAGGTTCTTTGCACTCTAACTCATCCAATCGAAGGCCTTTGCATTGCTCTTACTATGATTGAGACAATCATGTGCAAGAAAAATGTTGGAAGCTGAATGGGTATCCGCCAGGACACCCAAAACACACATCAGCCAAGACTAGTCAAGGAGGCACTTATTCTAAGCACAACAATTGCTATCACGTCAATCATGTCAATAATGGTCCAACGCTACAGGAAATGCAGTCGGCGACAAATAACCTCTCTGATTTGCAAATTCAGCATATATTATCTATTATTCACGGTAAGGGGACATCTCAATCTGCCAATCTTAAGGTTGATGCCCCTTCAGGTTTGTCACAAACATTGATACAATTAATCATCGATAGTGGTGCAACAAACCATATTACTTCATCTCCAACTTTACTTGTCAATAGTATTGAGAACACTTTCTTACCACTAGTTATTATGCCAAGTGGAGAACAAGCTCCAATTACTTCTACCGGAAAAATTACCTTTAAATTCAGTTATAACTTTGAAGCATGTGCTTGGTGTGCCATCTTGCAAGGTGAATTTGATATCTGTGAGTCGTATTATACGAGATCTCAATTGTTCAGTGACTTTTTTCCCTCATTGATGTATTTTGCAGGACTTGATGACTAAGACGACGATTGGTTTGGGTGAGCAACGAGACAAACTTTACAACTTAGTTGCAATGACAACAAAAACACTAAAAGACAAAATTTGATCTGCAGCAACCATTACTAGCCATTCATCTTGTTCTCAAGTCACCTCCTCCACCAATTTGTGGCATCGCAGATTGGGGCACTTATCTTCCTCTAGACTAGATTTTATGCAAAAAAATTTGTTGAACTTTCCTTTTGAAACCAATCTCTGTGATGTGTGTGCCCTTGCTAAACAACATTGATTTCCATTTTCTACTAGTTCCATTAAATTTATTAGGCCTTTTGAATTAATTCATTGTAACATTTGATGTCCTTATAAAATTCCTTCCCTTTCAGATGCTAGATATTTTTTAACTGTGGTGGACAATTATTCTAGATTCACTTGGATTTTCTTTATCTATTACAAAAGTGAAACACAATTTTTCATACAATTTTTTTCTTTTGTCCAAAATCAATTTAATCCTTCTATATCCGACATTCGGGTGGACAACGAAGGGGAATTTTTTTTCTATGCGGGATTTTTTAAACAAAAAGGCACAACTTTTCAACATTCTTACATTTACACCCCCAACAAAGTGGGGTTATGGAGCGCAAATGTCGACATAATCTTGAGTCAACACGCGCCCTTCGCTTTCAAACCCATCTCCCTCTATGTTTTTAGGCAGAATGTGTTTCCACTGTCGTCCATATCATTAACTGTTTGCCCACACCACTTCTTTCTCACCAAACTCCTTTTGAACGATTTTATGGAAAAATCCCTTCTTATTCTCATCTTAAGGTTTTCGGAAGTCTTGCATATGCTACTAATATCAATGTTTCTCATAAATTTGCTCCTCGAGCCAAACATTATGTTTTTTTTGAGTATCCAATTGGCCAAAAAGCTTACAAACTTTATGACCTTGCCACCCATCAAATGTTCATTAGTCGTGATGTTGTTTTCCATGAACATGTTTTTCCATATGTATCCATTCAACAAACCACCACAAACACAAATTAAGAACCTGTTGTTCGTACTGTTATACCAGATCATCCTTCTTTTTCGGGCACTCTTCCAACCATTCCCCAACCACCACTTTTGGACCTTGTCTCACCCACTAATCCAACACTGACTTTATATCGTTCTCAAAGATCTCGGATTCCTCCCTCATCTTTACATAATTATGTTTGCAACCAAGTGTTGTCCCCTAAACCATTGTCGTCTTCGTTACTAGCTTCACAAAAAGGTACTCGATATCCACTTTGTAATTTTCTCTCTTATCATCGTTACTCACTGCAACATCTTTCATTTAGTGCCACTGTTATTCAGGATATTGAGGCTAACTCTTATGATGAAGCAGCTTCTCGTCCACATTGGTAAGAAGCCATGCAAACTGAATTGGCCACTTTACAACACTTGGTCTCTCACTTCTCTTCCTACTGCAAGAAACTTGTTAGGTGTCGTTGGGTTTATAAAATCAAGTGCAACTCGGATGGTACCCTCGAGTGTTATAAAGCTCGCTTGGTTGCAAAAGGCTACACACAACTAAAGGTATCGATTATCATGGAACTTTTTCTCCCACTGCTAAAATGATTACTGTCTACTGTTTATTAGCCTTGGTAGCTTCCCATAATTGGTCTCTTCATCAACTTGACATTCACAATGCCTTTCTCCACAATGACATTCACGAAGAAATCTGTATGTCTTTGCCTCCTGGTCTTCAGCGATAGAGGGAGAATCTAATGTGTTGCCTCAACAAGTCGTTATATGGCTTAAAGTAAACATCCTGTCAATGGTTTACTAAGTTCTCTACAACTATCTAAGCCGCTAGTTTTGTTCAATGTAAAGCATATTACTCATTGTTTACATGTCGAAAAGGCAAATCTTATATAACTCTATTGATATATGTTGATGACATCCTTATTACGGGTAATGATTGTAGCGCCCCCTTACCGTAGGGTACACACCAGAATGAACGGAATCATGTGAGTATATATATTTATAAAGCCATTTTCTCTTGACATGTTACGAATCTTGTTTAATGGAGAAGTAGCTCCCCCTTCCTACTATCAGGCAAACTCTGTAAGTAACTGTTGAGTATCCAACCTTATTTTAAGACTTTCAGTCATTGTAGACACTTTTATGATTCGTGGGAATGACAAACAGACAAGATGGATAAAGCTTTTATGGGGGAGACAAGATCGTGTAAGGTGCTACACATTAGTGTCTTTAACTTATAGGATCGCGTATACAAACCATATAAGCCATACGCTTGTGTTATCTAATTGCACGATTAAGTAGATCAACAGGTTAAATCTCCAGACTCGTATGAAGAAGAACGTTAAGAGCAAAGACATATACGGTCTTATACAAACTGATGTTTATAACATACACAATTGTGTGTGATGACCATGTATCTCTTTATGACTATGTACATTTGTGAGTGAGGTGGTGCTAAAGAGATACGACCACTTACTTGGTCGTGTAAGTGACCTTATATGGTGCAAAAGACTTATCTCGTGATATAAAAGAGAAAAATACGTAAGTTTTACATATATGGGCAACCATAACATCTAAAATGAGAAAAAAAAAACAGAAAGAGTATTATTCTCATCCTTTGTTATTGTATTTAGGATTGGTTTGAGAATTTGTTGATTGTTACGTCAACTTTGGTTTTAATTCTGAAACTTTATGAGATAATTTGTTCTTGTGGGTGAGAAATTAAACTTTGTAAATCCTTATTTGAGTTTATTAGATTTGTTTGTCAGTTTGACCCGTAATTTTTCCCTCTACACTAGATGGTTTCTATGTAAATTTTATTGTTTGTTTCATTATTAAATTTCTTATTCTTATACCAATTTGTTGGTTAAAGTTGAAGAGTTTTTTGTTGTTGATATTTGGTTGATCTTTTAGAGAGTTATATTATTATCTCTTAATAAGTACTATCAAAGCCGTTATGATAGAAGGTGAAAACATCTTTATGGTCAAGTTGATGTCAACAAACTAGTCTATTTGGAAGCCCATGATAAAGGACCTTCTGTATCGCAATGATCTCTTTGATCCTATTGATGTGGACAAAGGTGTGAAGAATGATGTTAATGAAAACCTGAAAAGATGTCAGATAGAGAATGGGAAAAGATGAAGCAAAAAACTTTGGACATAATTAGACAATAGGTTGATATCAACATATTCAATCATGTGTCTCAAGAAATAGATCCTTTTGAGTTGTGGAAAAAGCTAGAAGGACTCTATGAAAGGAAGATTGCCCATAACAAGGCCCTTCTAATTAAAGGTATAAGAACTTGAAGTTGAAAGATAGAAAATTTGTGTTAAAACATCTAAGTGATTTCTAAGATATAATCAACAAGCTTACTATAATGAAGATCATTCTTGATGACGAGCTTTAAGTTTTTTTCCTGTTAAGTTTGTTACCAGATAGATGAGAAACGCTGGTGGTGACGATTGGCAATTTAGCTTTTGACGGTGATGCAAACCCCAAAATGTCTAAATATGGAAAGCCACAAAGCAAGACAGATTCCATCTCTAAGAAAGCTAAATCAGGTCACAACAAACATAAACAAAGGATAAAAAGAAGGATATGGATACCATACTCCAAAATAGATGAGAAGAGGGAGTGATAAGTCAGGTTTGAATGCCATAAGATTGAATCAATCTTGATAAGTTCTGCAGTTCAATGAAGAACCCAAGAGAAGTTTCTCTCAATTCTCATATAAAGATGCCAAAAGTTGTTTTTGAATACATAAGATGCATATTCATATGCCCTAGGTCTAAACCTAACAAAAGAAGTGAAAACAAGTATGTTTGGTATGCCTATTAGCCCAAAATTTGTAATACCCAGTCTTAGTGGGCTAATAGCCCATTGAAGACCCAACTAACTCTAATATATGCCCACTAAGTACTTAGACCACATTAATAATACCTGGGTTGTATGTTCCACCTTCAAGGCTTCTCTTTCGGCACAAAATAACTTGTTTGGTGCAAATATCTTGAATCAGCTTATTAAGTGCTTCCTTCATCTTTTTAGCCCTTGACCTTATAATTGGACCATTTGAAATGTGCAAAGGGTCTTTAATAATTGTTTGCACATTGGCTTCTTGGTTTTCATCATCCCCCTTTTTTTCTCAAAAGGATTCGTCCTCGAATCTTTACTTGCGTTAAAGGGAGAAAGGTTAGAAACATTAAATGTAGCACTAACATTGTACCCACTTGGGAGATCCAATTTGTAGGTATTATCATTAATTCTTGCAACAACTTAGAATGGACCATTTCTTCGAGGATGCAACTTGGTACGTCTTTGAGCTAAAAACCTCTCCTTATGCATATGCACCCAAACCCAATCTCCTGGTTTAAACACAACTTTCTTTCACTCTTTGTTTGCTTGAGTAGCATATTGTTCAGTTCGATTTTCAATTTGCTACCTCACCTTTTCATACATTTGTTTCGCCATTTCAACCTTCTTTTTGCTATTAAAGCTAGCTCTCTCATCAATTGGCAAAGGTGACAAATCCAAAGGAGTTAATGGATAAAGCCATACATAATCTCAAAAGGTGAAAGTTTAGTATTAGAATGCACACTTCGATTGTAAGCAAATTCAACATGTGGTAAACACTCTTCCCAATTCTTCAAATTCTTTTGAATAATAGAACACAACAAAGTATACAAAGTTCGGTTTATTACCTTTGTTTACCCATTTGTTTGTGGATGGAAAGTAGTTGAAAATAGAAGTTTGTTTACCAGCTTACCCCACAATGTCTTCCAAAGTAGCTCAAAAACTTTGCATCACGATTAGAAACTATGCCTTTTGGCATACCATGCAAACGAACTACTTCCTTAAAGAACAAATCAGCAATATTGTTGGCATCATTAGTTTTATGGGCAAGCAATGAAATGCACCATCTTGGAAAACCTGACAACAATAACAAATATCGAATCCCTACCCCGTTTTGACCTAGACAGTCCCAATAAAAAGTCCATAGAGATATCAACCCATGGTTCACTAGGTATGAGTAAAGGGTGTACAATCTATAAGGTAAGACCTTAGACTTGGCTTGTCTATAAGTGATACTTCTTACAAATTCGCTCAACATCACACTTCATTTATGACCAAAAGAAATGTTCATGCAAGACATCTAGAGTTTTCCTCACACCAAAATGACTTATCAATCCACCACTATGAGCTTCCCTCACAACCAACTCCCTCAAAGAGCACATAGGCACACACAATCTGTTCTCTCGAAATAAATACCTATTATGACTATAAAACTTTCCAAATGTAAATATCTTACAAGCCCTATAAACATTAGAAAAATCAGGCTCATTAGAATATAAGTCTTTGATATACCTAAATCCTAGTAATTTGGCACTTAAATTAGAGATAAGAAAATACCTTCGAGATAAAGTATCAGCAACCACATTCTCTTTACCTTGCATATACTTGATCACATAGGGGAAGGTTTCAACGAATTCCATCCACTTGGCATGCCTCTTATGCAACTTTCCTTATCCTTTCAAATGCCTTAAGAATTCGTAATAAGTATGAATGATAAATTCCTTGGGCTATAGGTAATGTTGCTAGGTTTCCAAAGCTCGAACCAATGCATACATCTCCTTATCATAAGTTGGGTAGTTAAGGGTTGCTCCACTCAGCTTCTCACTAAAGAGTGTAATTGGACGTCATTCCTGCTTCAAAACAGCTTCAATGGCAATACTTGAAGCATCACACTCAATGTCAAAAGTTTTAGCAAAGTCAGGTAAAGTAAGCAATGGTGTAGAACTCAACCTATCCTTAATCAAATTGAATGCATTTTCTTGCTCATCACCCTACTTAAAACCAACATTCTTTTTCACAATTTCATTCAATGGTGCAGCTATAGTACTGAAATCCTTAACAAACCTTTTATAAAAGCTAGCCAAGCCATGAAAGCTAGGCACATTAGTAATTGTCTTAGGAGTAGGCCAATCAAGAATAGCTCTAACCTTTTGCTCATCAACTGAAATTCCCTTAGCACTAATAACATAACCAAAAAGCACAATCTGATATATGTAAAAGGAACACTTTTGAAATTTAGCATACAACTGTTGTTTATGCAAAACACTTAGAACACTTCTCAAATGATCAATATGCTCATCTAAGCGTTTGTTGTAAATCAGAATGTCATTAAAATAAACAACCACAAATCTGCCAATGAAAGCACACAAAACATGATTCATTAACATCATAAATGTGTTAAGTGCATTAGTTAAACCAAATGGCATAACTAACCGCTCATATAATCCATATTTTGTTTTGAAGGCTATTTTCTACTCATCTCCCTTACGCATTCTGATTTGATGATATCTACTCTTCAAATCAATTTTAGAAAACACACACGAACCATGCAATTCATCAAGAATATCATTTAATCTAGGAATGGGATGTCTATACTTTACAGTGATTTTGTTGATGGCTTAGCAATCAACAGACATCCTCCATGTCCCATCCTTTTTAGGCACAACTAACATCGGAATAATGAACTCATGCTTTCCCTGACATATCCCTTAGCCATGAGTTCCTCTAATTGATATTGAAGTTCCTTTGTTTCAGGATTACTTCTATAGGTTGGTCGATTTGGAATTAAAGTACTAAGGATGAAATCAATTTGGTATTCTATTCCTCAAATTGCTGGCAAACCACTTGGAACTTCCTTGGGGAACATATTGTCAAAATTCTGCAAAAGAGAAACAATAACACTTGGAAAAGAAGAGTTAATGTCATTAATGTTGATCAATGCCTCTTTGTACAACAGTACAAACATAGGCTGTTTAGAAGAAAAAGCTCTCTTGACATCACTTTCTTTTGCAAAGAAACTCTTTTATTTTCTCTCTTTCTTTTTTGCACTCACTTGTTACCTTTTCTCTATTGTTTTGGCATTTTCTCTCTTCGCACTCTCTTGCACTCCTTTCTTTCCATTACACTCAGTTTCTCACTTTCTTTCTTTACACTCTCATTTTTAATTCTCATCTGATCCTCATACACTTGTTGAGGTGTTAATGGTATAAGAGTGATTGATTTTCCATTCATGGCAAAAGAGTACCAATTTTTGAACCCATCATACATCACACGTCGATCAAACTGCCAAGGTCTGCCCAAAAGAATATGACCGGCTTGCATGACACCATATCACATAAAACCTCATAATGATATTTTCCAATACAAAATGAAACCAAAACCTATTTGTCTACCTTCACTTCTCCATTATCATTCAACCGTTGAAGAGTATATGGTCTAGTTGTTTAGTGGTAGGCAAATTCATTTTTGATACCATCACTTCACTAGCTACATTAGTGCAACTCCCTCTATCTATGATCATGCTACACACCTTTCCTTGAATATGACATCGAGTGTGAATGATGTTCTCGCGTTGCACATCATCTTCCTCCTTCTCTTGCAAATGTAGTGCTCGCCTTGTGACTAAGGCCTCTCCCTCCACCGAATATTGTTCTCCATCACTCTTATCATCATTTGGCGGTAATTCATCATCAGGTTCACTCTCAGATTTAATGTCTCCATTTCCCTTCAAGATCATAGTACGTCGATTTGGACATTGCGATGTAATATACCCCTGCCTAAACACTTAAAACACTTGATATCTCTATTTCAAGTTTGGAAATCAAAATTATCTTTCTCCTTGCTAGAGCTTATATCCTTGCTCTTGGAAGACTCAAATTTAGGCTTTTTATTACTCTTGGAATTATAGCCTACCTTCTCCTCCTTTTTGTTACAATTTGATTTCCAAGGGAAACTAGCACTCGAATTCTACCCAACAAGTATGGAACCATTCCTTTTAAGTTACTTCTCCACCTTCATGACCATATGAACCATGTCCTCAAGCTCCATATAATGCTACAACTCAACAACATTAGTTATGTACCTATTCAACCTATGTAAAAATCGCGCCATGGTCGCCTCTCTATCCTTTTCAACATTTGCTCTAATCATGGCAATCTCAATTTCTCTATGATAATCCTCAACACTTTTTGCTACCTTGAGTGAATCCTTGCAATTTTTGATATAATTCCCTATAGTAATGTTTGGGAATGAATCTCTTTCTCATGATAGTCTTCATTTCTGCCTATGTATGAATAGGTCTCTCATGGTTTCTTCTTCTAACTGAAACAATTTGATCCCACCAAATAATTGTATAGTTGGTGAATTCAATAGCTGCAAGCTTGACTTTCTTCTCTTCAGAATAGTTATGGCAATCAAAGACAAACTCCACTTTCTTTTCCCACTCTAAATAGGCTTCAGGATCATTCTTCCCTTGAAATGATGGAATGTTCCTCTTGATGCTTCCCAAGTCAAGGTCATATGCATCATGTCTTCCACCAAATCTCCTTCCACCTCTATTATTGTTAAATCTATCCAATAAATCTATCCAATGTATCAATTCCTGCACAAAGAATATATATGTCAGATATCTTTGGTTAAAGTCTATGATTGAGGAACAACAATTGATGTTCAAGAAGATTCATACAAACTTGAATGGTGCTAATATGTTGACTAAAGTTGTTCCTAAAAGCAAACATAAGCTTTGTAGTAAGCTTGCGAGGATGTTTCTTAAGTAGATGTCAGAGAATAATATCTTCCCTATAATTGGGCTAAAAGGGTAGATTGTTGAGTGTCTAGTCTTATTTTGGCGCTTTCGGTGATCATAAATGCCTTTTTATAATTTGTAGAGACGATGAACAAATGAAGACAATATGGGTGAAGCTCTTTTATGGGGAGATACAGCCGTGTAAGGTGCTACACATCTGTGTCCTTAACTCACAAATTGTGTAAGCAACACGCCCGTATTGTTTACTGACATAGCCATGTGGATTGATCATGTAAGTCTTTGAAACCGTATGAAGACGAATGTGGAGAGCGAAGACATACACAATCATGTATATACTGGTGTTCATTACGTATAGAATAGAGTGTGACAACCATGTATCTCTTTGTGATCGTGTTCATCTGTGAGTGAGGCGGTGCTGAAGAGATACGGTTACTTACATGGTTGTATATGTGACGTGTACAGTTCAAAAAAATCTATTTCGTTATATAAAAAAGAAAATACATAGGTTTTGCATGTGAGTGCGAACATAACATCCAAAATTGAGGGGGGGAAAAACAGAGAGAAGGTAAGTAATATAGCATTCTCAGCATTTTTTTATTATATTTGTGATTGGTTTAAAAGTTTGTTATTTTTACGTCAATTTTAGTTTCAATTATAAAACTTTGTGCGACAATTTGTTATTGTGGTGTGAGAGTTCAAACCTTCTAAATTTTTATTTGTAAATTTACTTATCAGTTTGGCTCGTGATTTTTCCTTTTAAACTGGAGAGTTTTCTATGTATTTCTTGATGTTTTGTTATTTAAAGTTAAAGAATATTTTTATTGTTAATATTTAGTTTATCTTTTAGAGAATTGTATTATTGTCTGAAAAATGCCTTTGGTACTGCATTATAAAAGTCATCGAGAAACTTAGGGAAACAAAGGGCAAATTTCTATTTTTAAAAATTAAATTTGTATGTTGTAGAAATTAGGGTAGCAAGAAGTAACTTCCAACCTTAATTACTATTTCCAGTTAATCCAACTATCCAAGGGATATTGAAGAGAAGAACGGGTGCATTTATATCATATAGCCCGATAGCTTTGGATGATTATGCATTACAGACGACGTTCTTGTGGTGCAAGCAATTGCACGCCTAAAATCGATTCAAGAGATCATGGCCGTCGTCTGCTATTTTTAATTAGCCAATTAAAAGAAGTTTGTCTAGTTTAGCGTTGGGAAAACGTAATATCTGGCTAGGCTTAATCTCTCGTTGAATCCTGCGATTTCCTCAGAAACCAGGATCAGACATTGCTGCTTTATGGTACAGTTTGAAAGCAAAGCTAAAAATAGACAAATACCTTCATTTCCATGGACATCAATTCATGATTGCCGGCCATTTTGTATATAGAGGACCACTTGACCGACAGATCAAGAATCTCTAGCAATGGTTTGGTAGCAAATAAATCTGAAATGCTTGGAATAACCATGTCATCCACATCAAAGATACCCAAAAACAATATTAATTCAAATCAAGTGAAAATAAAAGAGAGATAAATTATTGGACTCACATAATTTTCCGAAAACTGAGATCAATTATTAGGTACACTCATAACAATGAAATGCTAATCTCATTTATTACGATAATTTATACAAGGTAAGCGTTTCCAGTATATCTAACGTTTTTTTTTAACTACTCCATCCGATTCATAATAAGAGTCCTTTTAGAGGAATGCACGTTTATTAAAAAAGTTAATGAAATATCTGATATACTCTTATTAATTACATGTTAAAGTGCCTTGAAAATATAATCTGTGTAATCTGTGTAATTAAGATGTGAGAGAAATTTAAGGGTAATTTTGGAAGTAAAATTATAAATATGCATAAAAAATCATAAATGACACTTATTTTAAATAATTAAAATCTCTATAAAACGACACTTATTATGAATGAGAGGAAGTATTAAGCAACAGAAAAGAAATATTTCCTTATAACTACTGCTTCGTAGTTCCATTATTGAAGATCATTAAATACCGATTGCAATTGTTTATGTTGTCGACATGTGCAGCTACGTGCTCATCTCAAATGTAGCGAACCATCATTTCACAAGTCTTCTTTATAGCAATATTTTCTTTCCGTGTATTTTGGTTTCTTTAGGAAAGTCAAAAACCTATCATAAATATGTAATTAAGATAAATATTTTAAAAATAGAATTGAAAGCTAAACTGATAAATCAAAAAATGTAAAATTTAAAATATTCGATCTGTATTATATTATTATAAAATAAATAAAATTTAAAATTTAAAATATGATTAAAAGAAAATTTTAAATAAAAATTAATTGATTTATTTTAATTTATAAAAATAGATTAATTTATGAAATTGATTAATTAACTAATAAATTGGTCAATTTTTGACAATAAGAGTTATTAAAATAAATCAAACAAAAAATTAAAATTCAAACCAAAAAATTAATTAATTTAAGATTTTTACAATTAAATCAATTGAATTTTTTAATCATTGATTAAATTACATGCGATCACGAAATTTTTGGAGAAAAGAAAACAAATACCTAAAAAGGTTAGTTAGTAGTAAAGAAGCACATCAGTATTTTTGATCTACCATGCTCATAGATACAAAATAACTTTCATAATAAATTACAAAAAACTGTTGATGCCTGAAAAGCTAGCCAATCATGTCTATATTTCTTTTTCATTTATAAAAATGATGCCCTCCCATTCAAAAAATAAAGAATATGAAATGAAATATTACATCCCTTACTAATTTGGTTTATTGTAATCTCTTTTTTTCTTTTTCTTTTGGAAAAGGATTAGTTCATTTTATCTATATCTAAATATGTATAAATATATTACCCGATATTTATAAGAAGTTTGTGACTAGAAGACAAGAGGTCAAGAAGTTTTACCCTATATTTATAAAACTGAAAGCAAAATTTCCCCTGTTACTTGATTTAGCCAGTCATTTCTTCACCTTCGTGTTTCAATTCTTTTGTGATTAATGTTTAATTAGACATGCACCAAGAACGGAAGACAAATGTTTAATCGCACATAGCAGGTTAAAATAAAAATTACATTATATGATTACAACTGATTATAACTTTCGAATCCTAGCAAAAGATAACGATTGCAAACGTAAGCAGCAGCTATTAGAAGATGCTTAACTCCATGTCCAATTGCATATAAACATTAAGTATGAGGTACAATAATGATACATCCCTCGAAAGTCAAATGTCAGTATTATGAATGCCCTGCCGACACTTTGGATTCCCTTAAGTTGATAACCCACCAAAGTGTAAGCTAAATGTCCTTTTCGGCAACTTTGATTTTGTGTAGTTCCTATGTCGAATTAATTCCATTCCATGCATATGTCGGTAGTAAAAGTGACAACGCAACCAATTTGTTTCCCTGGTAACCGAAGCTTTCTCTTCAAATTAGGCTCCAGCCAATGAAGATCAGGATCCGTGATCGTCTATTTTGTTGTAAAAATTGACCCGATTAGAGCAAGTTTGCAACTAAATAGGACTAAGAGAATAGTAACGAACATACAAATTTTACATGAAAAATTCTTAAATTAGGATAAAAATCACGGGCAAGAATATCAAACTTTTATTATTGAAAATGCTGAAGAATTATAAGGAAAAACTAGATCAAAAAATATACATAACATTTTTGTATTTCTCTTTCTCTCTCTTTTCTCTCACCTCACTTTTTCTCCTTTTTTGCTCTGCTTGTGATATTCTTTTTGTTTCATCTCCTGCCTATTTATAAGCAGGAGACGTGGGATAGCTGGCCAAAGATTTGATTGAGTGTCAATCAAATCTTCACACTATTCTTTCTACCTTGCCACTTCATGTTGTTTACGTCACTATCAGGCCATACGAAGATCGACACCACATAAACTTGTCACCATTAATTGCTTTTGTCATAAAATCTGTCAGGTTCTTCATTGTATGAATTTTTTGCATGTCCACCGTTCCTTTTTTCACTTTCTCACGAACGAAATGATACTGAACTCAAATGTGTTTTATCTTTGAATGAAATGTTGGATTCTTTTATAAGATGCAAAACACTCTGACTGTCACAATACAGAGTAATATTCTCTTGTTTATACCCAAGTTCTTCCAACAACATCTTCAACCACACTGCTTTTTTACTTGCTTGTGTAGCTGCTACAAATTCTGCTTCTATTGTTGACGTAGCCACAACTGATTGCAGTTTTGAAACCTAGCTCACAACTCCTTTAGCTAGTGTAAACACATATCCTGTAGTGGATTTGCTTTTATCAAGGTCACCTACATAATCAACATCAACATATATTTTGACAGTAAAATCTAATCCTCCATAACATAATGCAACATCTGAGGTTCCTTTGATATATCTGAGAATCCTCTTAA
>JANVCL010000213.1:6875098-6893234 GCA_026546855.1 Erythroxylum incrassatum | reverse complement strand
TTAAATATGAGATATTTAATAAATAAGGATCAATATAAGATATTGAATCTTATTTGGGCATAATTGGTATTTAATTATAATTATTTTTAATTATAATTAAAGTTTAATTATAATTAGAATTTAATTTCAATTAAATTATTAAAACATCTCAAGCTTATTGTAAATAAGCTTAAGCTCTATGAAGCTAACACTTCTTGCTTAACCCTCTCTGTAAGAGTTACAGAGCTCTCTTAACTCATTTTGTGGATACCGTTAGAGGCCAGACATTTTTATTGCTACGGTGGTTGAGACGGATCAGTTTCGGGAACAATTTGAGGGATACGATAAGATAAAAATCAAGCTTCGAAATAAGGTATGAATTAAGTTTTCGCTTTAATATGATTTGCGTTAATCATTTTATAGAATTAAAGTGATCTTGGTTTTCAGGAAATCAAAATACAAAAAAGTTTCATAATTATTCCGCTGTGGTCGGGATCAGATCCCGACCCAATTCTTAATAGTATGTTCTACAATCAATCGATTTTTGTGACATAATTAATTAAAGGTATTATTTATAATTTTTTGTTAATAATATTTACTATTTTAATACTAAAGGTAAAATCTTTGAAATAATTATTGTGTAGCTAAGTTATGGCAAGATTATAATTATAAGATTCAATTGTAGGTTCATTGAGACAATATATTAATGAAACGATAAAACTAGCACATGCTATATTCCTTTTTTATAAAACAATAATTAACTAAAAAATTAATGTAAACAGATACTTAAATAGATGTGTGAGCAATTATTAGGGAGTAAGTTCACTAAACTAGTTTGCTTATAAAAATTTCAAACATTGTGGGCGCTTATTAGAAAACAAGTTCATTGAATTGATCTCATATGAGAATTTTATTTGGAATATTATTTATATGTTTATAAAAATTATCATTGTGATGATTGTATAAGTAGTCATTTGACTTGAGATCTCAAAAGTATTTTATATAAGAATTATTTTGTTTTGATACTACTTACGACATATTTTAGTTAAGAATATCTCAATCGATAGTCATTTAATATATTATGAACTATGTGGAGGTAATTAAGTAATCAATATATGATTCATCATCTAAAGTAATTAGGGAGAATGTTTTGATGTTCTCGATTAATATTCATTCACGAAAATCCTTAGACAAGATGAAATGACACGTTGTAAAATAGTTTACGAATATCATTAATAGAATAAGTTGTTAGTGGTGGAGATTTAATATGATTGGAACCAAATAAAGTAGACATTATTTTTATATTTTATGTCTAATCAGAACATTGTATGATAAATAGATTGAAATTAGATTTATATTTTAATTAAATTATATAAATCTCCAAAGCATATTATAAATAAGTTTAGGCTTTAAGAGAGCTAGCGCTTCTTGTCTAACCCTCTCTATAATAGTTGTAGAATTCTCTAATATCATTCTATAGATACTGTTAGAGGTTCAATAGTTGTATGACTATAGTGATTGAGATAAGTTGATTTTAGAAACTGGCTGGAGGAAATAATAAAAAGGGATCAAGCTTCATAATAAGGTTTAAATTATAATTTAATTTTTATTATGTTTTGTATATTAATTATGTTTTATAATTTTAAGTGATCTTGGTTTTTGAAAAATTAAATACAAAAAAGTTTCATATATATTTTACCATGTGTAGGATTGGATCTTATCCTAATTTTTCAACAGTGTTATTAGAGCTAACTCTAATTCTATAATTTAATTACACGGTTGATTGTTATTGATGATAATGGTGGAATCAAAATTGCAAAAAGATTACATATTCTAAGTTTTAAAATCATATTAGATTATAAATAATTTGCTAAAACCCTATATTTAAATTTAGAATTAATTAAGCAAAATTTGTAAACCCTAAATTATTGAAATTGAAAAGTTTAGATTAATGCTTTATTACAAATCCTAACTCTTTCCTCAATTCACTAGAAATGTTTAGATCTGAAAATTTTTAGGTTTGGGTTTATGAAACAGCAAAAGGGTCATTTTTAACCCCAAGGTTTACATCATCTGATAAATTTAACCCTAACATTTTAAAGACAACAAATCAGACCCTAGCATTGAGAAAAAGTTTAAATATAGTCATAAAATAATAGAGAAACTGACGGCAATATGATGTCGTTAATTTTCTGCAAGGTTATGTTATTTTATTGCATAGGTGGGTCCCACACTATTTCATCAAATCCACTCGACAATGTGGGACCCACTTTCTTAAAAAATATTTTTACATGTGGGACCCATTGTAATTAAACCTAACAAATTAATTTAACTTAAACAAATAACCTATTAACTTAACTGATAACTAAACAAATTAATTAACCAAACAAGACAAATTCTCTCCATCTGGAATCCCTAACTCATTCACTGTCTTAATTTTAACCATTTGGAATCCCTCATTCATCAGTTGTCTTTATGCATGGAATCCCTCGGTGGCCTTCATTTGTCGATTTGTCTTTGTGCGTGGAATCCCTGAGTTATACCAAATTTTTTACAATCACTAAATTAACTAAATTAATTTATATTTATACAATAATTTTTATTTATGACTCTTAATTAATTAACATATACTTTATATTAAATTAATATTATTTACAAAATATATTTAATATGATTGCAACTACAAATTAATAACATACACAAATATAAACTGATTAAAATTTCTCATTTAACCTTTAATCATTTGAATTTTCACATCGTTCCCACAAATGTTCAATCAGTACATTACGAAGTTCCAAACTATTAATTATTTATGATAAATTAATATTTTTAAGTGCTTTAGTTTTACTTTTAATTTAATTGTTGTAATTTTAGTTTGATTATAATTTCGAGTTTGATTTTCGTTGTAATTTATTTTATTCTGGTTGTAATTTTAATTATTTTTGTTAAGTTTTAATTTTTAAAATCAATTGTGTAGTTTAAATTTATGTACTTTTTATTTCAAATTTACTTTTTATTATTAACATATTTTATTAATGAATTTATAACACTTATAAATAAGAATTATAAATAAATATTATAAATAAATTTAATTTTATATTCAATATTAATCTCGTTTTAAATGTCTCAATGAGATCTTTGTAATGATATATTTTGTGTACAGTAATATATATTTTAAATTTAATTATTTAGTAAATTATGTAAATAAATTAATTTATGAAAAGGACATAAAAAGAATATGTTAAAAAGTAAATAGACAAAGTTACCTTTTTATAACTTTGGTGCAATAAATAGTAACACACCAAATTGCAATAAATAATAATACATTGGCACTAAATTTTTACACCAAAATAGTACAATTTAGTGTGTTATTATTTATTGCACCATTTGAGTGTGAGGATTTGACGTCTGAATTTAGTAGCTAGAGATAGCCTAACACGTACAAAGTTGAACGTCTTCTGAAAAACACATGGGATGTCGAGCCACCACCAGTAAGCAAGCACGTGGGTTTTGACTTTCAGACCCAAAATTTAGCATAATCAATAAGGTTTAGTTGATATTTGTGAACAACTATTTAAGTACAAAGAGACGAGGAAGGGGTTTTCCAAGAAAATTTTAAATAAAACTATCAGAATTAAGCTCGATATTCAATGCAACAAAACTGAAAAGCTTGTTGAATTTACTTTTTTTTAATTACATTGCTAGATTTACAATAAAGCATAACATAGACAGAAGGTTCATCCCAAATGCCAAGTAGCCCCGGCAAGATGGCATACTTTAAGCATTTAGTTTGCAAACAATTCCTATAAACACACAAAACAATGAATGAAAGGAAATGTCTTAGTTTATAGTTTTTAGCTTCACCAAATACGACCTTTTCCAGGAAATCAACACGTTAATTTGAATCCCAAGGATCTGATTGGATCATCCATCATGTTACTGAACATTAGTTTTGTTATTGACTTTAGTTAAGCTGAGTGCAAAGTTGTGTTAACTCGCTAACAAATAAAAAAGACCACTTCGCTGGACGTTAACTCTCTTCCCTGAGCTATGGAATCCAATGCAACAATCCCTTCCTCACTTGGCCCAAACTTGGAAGGCAAAGTTTACTTTAATTACAAATTAAACAGTCGCATTGCATTAAGTTTGTTTTCTTCTTGTGGTATTAGAGGCCACTAACTCCACACAACCTTTGTACAATCTGAAGAATTAACAAAATGAAGTCACAGTGGTATAAATTGTGGCAGTAATAATGCCTATCACTACAAGAAAAATAAAATTTAGCGACGCAAATTACTGACAGAATGTGAAGGTTTTCTGTAGACAAGTTAAGTTAGTAATGAAATTTACCAACGAAATGAGTCGTTGAAGAAACTGCCGTAAGTAATAATTAGTGATGGAGTACAATTTTTCTGTCACTAATTTACCAATAGATTTTTTTGTTTCGTCGTTAAATTTAGTGATGGTAATTTTTGTGTTGTCGGTAAATTTAGCGACGAAAGGTTTGTTTCGGTCGGTAAATGTAGCAATGGACAAGGCTCCTCTGTTGGTAACTTTACAGATAGATTTCTCAAATCTGTCGGTAATCACTTCATTTTACCGACAAATTTTATTTTTTCGTCGGTAAATTTACTTATATTGTTTTTTTAGTTTTTCCATTTCAGCCAACTTTATTTCAAATGATGTTAAGCTTTTGAAAAATAAACTTAATTTTGTTATAACTTCCCAAACCTTATTTGGTAGCAATTCCTAAAATATAATTGGAATCAGCCTTTACATAAACACATGACAATCATATCTTTTCATCCCAAATAGTTTGTACTTTCTCATGCCCACGCACTTTGCTAAGTTTAAAACATAACCATTAAAAACTTTAGACCTTTCAACCATTCATACAAAATTTTCTTTTGTTTTTTCTCCAAAGTATAACATGCTTTCAAATATTTACCGGTGCAAGATCTTTATCTAACTCGTTCCTTTTACAAAAAAGTTTCAAATTAGCTCATAATTTTGCATTATCTTTTATCCTCCCTTCAATGTTCATTATGGTATTGAACAAATTGTCAGATATATTTTTATCAACATACATCAAATCTGGATTATGACGTATCAAATTAGTTTTTCAATATAGTAAATCTCAAAAGATGCTTCGTTTTCTCCAACCAAAGTTTTTACTAATGCTTGTATTAACTTCATCAGCTTCAAGTTCTGTAACTTTTAGCAACCTTAATTTATCAATCTCCTGTAATATCTCTTTACCAGCTTTATGAGGGGGAGGAGTTGTTTATATCATCCTATTCTTAATAAAATTTTGTTTATTGCGTCTAAATGGATGATCTAGAGGAAGAAATTTCCTGTGGTTATCAAACCAACATGTTTTGCCCTCGTTTGGAAAATAAATGCATCAGAATCATTGCTACAATAAGGACAAGCTAATTTTCCGTTTGTGCTCCATCCAGACAACATAGCATATGCCAAAAAATTACTAAAAATCCACATCAAAGCTGCTCTCAACATAAAATTTTGTTTCAGAGACACATCATATGTCTCCACACTATATTCCCGAAGATATTACAATTCAGATACCAATGGTTGTAAGAATACATTAACTTTATGCTTTAAATTTGTAGGCCCTGGCACAATCATTGTCAAGAACATATATGTCTCATTCATTCACATCCATTGAGGCAAATTATAAGGAGTAATTATGATTGGTCATGATGAATTTTTTTGGCCACATTGAACAAAAAATTGGAATTCATTCGTCGATAATCCCAACCTGACATTTCAACTTTTAGTTGCAAACTCATAGTGGATGTTATTGACATGTTTCTATGTCAGTGCATCCGATAGATAACTCATTATACCATCCAAGACCCTTAATAAGTTTCTTTATATTGTAAAAACTATCATCCATTGTATGATCAAGAGGCAACGATTCATTATACCATCCAAGAATTTTATCAAAAGTACGGTAAGAAAAATGTCCTTCAGACTTTATGTTCAATATTTGAGCAATTGAAAATAATTGAGTCCTTGTCTCACAATTTAGTCATAATTTTTGGTCAGCTGAGTGTAGTAGGTCAAAAAGTTTTGCATATGGGTTTGGTTATTTTTCAAGATTTTCTATATTTTCTTGAAAGGTATAATCGGTTACATCATAAATCATTTGCATGTAAGGATTTTCCGTTGCACCCACATTATTTGTGTTGGACCCCATTCCTAGAGCCCAAGATGTTGGACCTCGTTCTCGGAGCCCAACCATTTGGGGTCAAAAACCATAAGTGGGTTTCCTTATAGGGTTATTTCAATGAGGCCTGACTTCCTTTCAATCAATCTTTTTGAATTCAACACCAAAGGCTATCAATTTTTGAGAAAGGTAAAAAAAAAACATGTTAAGAATCCATTGCTTCAAGAATCACTTCATTTGGAGGTCGGATGATGAAGTTATGGCCAAAAGAGTCCAACATGTTTATATCTTAATCATTTTCTACCTGCCTTGGCGCAATTGCTATAACTTTCACTACAGATGTCGGATTGACGTCGTTTTTAGATGGTTTAAACGAGGACTTCTAGATCTACAACTTTTGTGAAAACTCTAAGTAAAATTCTATCATTTGGATAAAGCACGGACTGTGTGAACTTACTCGGGCAGCCCGTGTTTCTTTCGAGTCTGATTGTGCTTCTGCGTTAGGAACATACGACCAGTGTGAATATACACGGCTTGACCGTGTAATCTTTAGGTCTGGTGATTTCGTTTAGAAGTTCAAAACACGGACCGTGTGAATTCACACAGGCAGATTGTGTAATCTTCGGGTGTGACAATTTTTCAACATTAGGAATACATGGCCTGTGTGAATTCACACAGGTAGACTGTGTAACCTTTGGGTGTAACAAAAATTTTCACCCTCCAAGACTCCTTCAATGGATGCAAAATCCATTCTAACATCCCCTTTTTTCATAATCTCCTAAAATCTACCCCTTTTAATGCAAAACCACTTCATATCCATTTAACTACTAAATACATCTCATTAATTCTTGAATCTCAACTCCAATGATTCATCACATACAAGCTTGCCAACTCCAACATGCTATTCTTGCTAGTACAAAGGACCTTCTTGGGTGATTTTGGAGTGTTTACCTAGTGTGTGTTTGTTAAACGGACATGGATTTCCGTTTAACGGACCTTCTCGGACGAAAATGGGCAGTTTGGCCAGTTTATGTCCGTTAAACGGACATCCTCGGGTCAACTTCAGTAAATTATAATTTTGATCAGTTTAGAGGCCGAATCTCGCTTTGAGGCCTCTAATACGAATTGTAGATCTCAATGTCTTCTTTCCAATGGTCCAAGAATGAAAACATTTGAACATTTGTAGAAAAAGTTATGGCATTCGCGCCAAGGGAGGTACAAATCGATTTAGGGTTTAAACATAGTTTATTCTTTTGGGCATAACTCCCTCATCCGACCTCCAATTGAGTTGATTCTTAGGCCAATAGATTCCTAAGATATGTATCTTTCTCTCCATAAAAATTTGTAGCATTTGGAGTTGATTTGAGAGAGCTTGCATTAGAGCAAGTAAGAGGTCGGTTAGGAGAGCATGTTTGGGGTATGATCCCTTTTAAGCTTTTTAAGCATATCTTGAGTTGTATAACTCTGTTTGAGGTGATTCTTACTTCAAATTAAACAAGAGACTTAGGGCTAGGATTTGCATGAAGAAGTCAAGTTGAAATTCTGATTTGAAGGTTTCCAACTTCTGTTCGCAAGCATGAGAATTGAGTTCAAGCATAGTGACGGTTTGTACGAGCACATCATGGAACAATTTGTAAGAAAATGTATTGGGATATTATGAGCATGGAGACAAAGTGATAATTTGTTATAAGGGTTCAATGAAAAAAAATCCGCAAGAGGTTGGGCTTCGAAATCAAACGAGGTCCAACAGACGTATAAGTAAGAGAGCTGGGTTCCGAATACGGGTTCCAACATTTCATCTTCATCCTTTTCCTTTATTCATTTTTCCATTATTGCTCCACTCTTCTCTATTGTCTCTCCTCCTTCTCTAATGAACTTTAGGCAATATACTCAATACCAACGAGCTTCCATACATTCAAAAGCCCAAGCTCCATTGTCTTATGATCTTAATTCATCCAAGACCTTTTAGGGAAAACTCAAATCTATTTGTTTTGGAGATTTTTTTAGAAATCTGTGTATTTTTCTTCCAATTATTGATCAATTGGTGTTATCTGCACGCTTATGAATCCTTTTATACTTTAATTTCATGAAATGGTCCTCCTTGGATTGATTCAATTGGATTCAAGGCAAGTTAGGGTTTTAGAATTGATAAATTTTCAATTTTTGCATATCCTCCATTATTTTTAAAATTGATGGTTAATGAGTGAAATTGAAGAATGTCTTAAAAGTTTTTTAACTTTCAATTAGATTGGACTATACCAAATTTATTTAAATTTGAGAATTTGCATTTGAAATTTGGGCCTTTTTGAAATTATTCAATTATGTGCATTTTTATATGAAATTGATGATTCCCTAATTCGATTAGGAAAGATTTTGAGCTATAACTTATCATTCCATAATCTAATTGAGTAATTTCAACCCAAGCATTCTTAAAGAAATTAGGATATTTTTGAATTAGGCATAATACTATGTCACACTTATCAAATTAAGCTTGTTAGATTTCTTAATTTTGATTTCAGATGTGTATACCCATTTTTGTAAATAAAATCAGCATTTGTTTAATCATATTTTACATTTCTTAACTTAAATTTATATTTAATTCTACATATTTCATGGTGTATCTTGCATTAGGCTTTGAGATTGCTCATTTCCTATTATAATGGTGGAAAAATTGAAGTTGGTGGGATTGAATTTGTGGAAGATTTTTTCTCCTGTAGGTGATCATACACCGTTAGTACCTATACTGTTTCCCCTTTTTAGTTACCTCTCTAACTTATTGTCTTGTGCCTTTCCTTTACGCTTATACAAGGAACTATAGGGAACTATAATCCCATACCTAAGATACTCACTCAAGGTAAATCTAACTGCAACCTTTTATGGAGGACTCAAGTGAGGTTTTTAACTCCTCCACCTCTTATGCCCCCTCCCACTAATAAGGATAAGTTTTTCGATATTAACTCTGGTCATTTTCATAATTATGCTTCCTAAGAGTTATATGAAAACTATTTTATCTCCCCTACTAGTCTAGAATAATTTAAAGCTTATAGTCTTGTCCAATTTTTTGTTGATCAAAGTGGGAATCCCTTCTTATGAAAAACTTGCCTTATATGCCTAACCAACATAAGGTTGTTTTACATTAATCTTTTCCCTAAAGTTATTCGAGGTGACACATATATATTCTCTAAAATCTATAATGTTCTCATTCTTGAACATATAGACCATTATAATTATCATAACTAATACAATATCTGACCTTATTATACGACAAATAAGGTCAAAATTATCTTTAAGTTATGTAATTAGACATAGGTCATTAGAAGACTCAAAGATGTTCATGGCTTCAATGATATTCCTTAATTTCATCATTTATTCATTAAGTATAAATTTGTTTCTACCGATAGTCACTTTACTTTCCTAGGCCTTGATGACCTCTAGTTCCTCTCCAACCTCATAACTAGAGAGCTTATTGATCTCAGTTTCTTTATTTTTCTCAATATGGTGCATCTTCATCAAAATAAGAAAAACAAAAAACAAAACACCCCTTATACATTGGTTCTTAGCCTCATCTTTAGCTTTTTTACATTCCTCCAACTAATGATGAAGTTGATTTTGATTTCCTTTTTAGTTTTGTTACTTTTTATCATGTAGGTTACCAATTGATTGATATTCAAATGACTTAGCCACACTAGTGGCGACAACACTAACCTTAGCAGCCTTTACCAATACCTAAGGTCCCTCCATATGACAATGGTCTCGATGAGCCTCTCCTGAGTCACACTATTAAGCTCCATATGGATGATGAGGCTACTAACTTACGACCACATCGCAAGTCTCCACTTGATGCTCATCTGATAGCCATTGGGTATCAACTTACCATATTGTCAGGTGAAATTGAATCCTTTTGAGACACCATAATGCATAGACTTAATGATTTATACAACTTGATCGAGCCTCTATTTCCTCTCTAGATAATTAATATTTTTATGTTTCTAAAAAGACGGAGAGCAATTTTATGTAATTAGATTTAAAAGGAGGGTGCCAATTGTACATGTGATGATTTTGTTTTTAGATCTCTTTTGTGTTTTACTTATTATTAGATATCACTTATTTGAAATTACAAATCTCTTTTGTTGTCAATATCGATTTATTTCTTATGCATAAATTAAAGGGAGTTATTCATTATCTTGATAGGGTGGTTACTTAAATGTTTTGTCATTATCAAAAAAGAGGGAGAATGTTAAACCAAGGGAGATTCTAATCAATGCTTTTATGATAAAAGAATAAAAATCCTACTATTGAGTTTGTTATCTTGATGAGAAGCCTTATAAGAATAAGATGAGATCATGCATAACTTATGAACATACTTCATGTGGTTGGTAAAAGAAAGTTGAAGTTTATAGCTTACAAAGTGAAGATCAAGTAAAGAAAAAAGGAAGATCAAGGCATATCAAGGTCATTTTCTTATTTATAATATTAATTGTAATCTCACTTAATTATTTTGGTTTATAAAGGCTCACTGATGTGTGCTTCATTTTTTATATGTTCACTCCTTAATACTTAGTGATTAATATTTAATATTTAAGATAGTCATTTTTAGTTCATATTTGGTTTTAGGTATAAGTTGGAAGCATATAAACTAAAATGAGTTTAAAACACATTCCTTGAGCCATCCCCTTGATGTTCAAACTTATTTGTCCTTGTGGAACAACAAGTAGATATATTAGAGTGAGGATGGGATAAGAAAATGTAAGAAAAATGAAGGATTTAGCATGACCTGCAAGATGTACGGCTATGTATCTACTTGCACGACCTTGCATAATTTCAAAAGTAGCATTTTTTGGAGATGCATGGTTGGATACATGATCGTGCATCAAAACGTGCATCTTCATAAAAACCTAATTTTTATATGAATAAACAAGTGAGTGGCCAAAGAAGGTCTGAATCATTTTTGGAACACGAAAGGAGGTAGAAACCTTACTTCTTTGGATCTATAGAGGGCTAATCTTCCTTCTTCCAGTTTGTAGGGGAAATTGAAGTCGAAGAATACATTTGGGCATCTCTTCATTGTGTATTGTTGATTCTCTCTCTCTAAAAATTGTTTATGTTATTCTTAGCTTAATGTTTTAGGTATTCATTTATGAATGATTAATATTCTCGTTCTTAATAGATTGTTTAAGTATGAACCCTTTGCTAGAATTTGGAATACAATACGTAATAGTTGTATTTTCAATTCATTTATGGTAAATTAATGGTGATAAATTATTAGGGATAATATGACATGGGTTAAATGGCACGAGCTTGTAAGATTGTTGTCTAGATTATTCTGGGGTTCTAGACCCTAGCATGGGATAATGAGATGTTACAATTTAGGATGAACCCACTAAGCAATTAGCATAAGAAGATTCAGATGTAGAGAAGATGTCTTTAAGAAGATTAGAAAATGTTCAGAGTCCTGCAAACTTTGATGAGTACATTGTATATTTATAAGGGTATAAATAACATTTGTGACACCTTGGATCCAAGTACCTAGTCCCCATTCTAATTTTTAGATGGATGCTGTAAACTCTATGCAATGAACTCTATGCCAAAAAATGAAACATATAGCTTGGTAAGTTTACCAAAAGGTTATAGGCCTACTGGATGCAAATGAATACTCAAGACAATATATAATGCCAAATGTCAAGTGGAAAGATATAAAGCAAGACTTGTAGCTCAGTACTATTGCCAACAAGAAGGTATTAATTACATAGAGATTATCCTATTTCTACTGAGGACTCTTTATGAATCATTATGCCAATTGTGGCTTATTTTGACATAGAGCTTCATTAAATAGACCTAGTAATGACTTTCCTAAATAAAGACTTAAGTAAAGATGTCTATATAGTTCAACCTACTAATTTTGAGGGATTTAGGAAAGAAACATATTTTTATAAACTTTAGAAATCAACTTATAGATTGAAACAAGTTTTAGGGCAATGTTATCTCAATTTTAATTGAATTATCACAATAATGGCTTTAAGGAAAATATTATTGATCAATGTATATACATGAAATTTTTTTAGAGTGAGTATATATAACTAGTTTTATTTATTAATAATATCTTTCCACTGCTAATAACATTGATATGTTGATTGAGATATTTTGACATGAATGCTCAACTATTTTGACGTGAATGCTCTTAGTGAAGCATCATATGCGTTGGACATACAAATTCTTCGTGATACGATCAATGGCGTTATCAAATTGTCTTAAAGCACCTATATTAATTGTATCTTTTGTATTTTTCTTCTATAAAGGCACTAGGTTTGAAGGGTGATAAGTTCTCTAAGAGAGATCAAATGAAAGTTGTTCTTTATGCTTCCATTGTTGATAGCCTAATGAATCTCAAATATGCAAATGTCCTAATATTGCCTTTGTGATTAGTGTGCTCGGTAGATATTTGAGCAATTATATATAAAGTCATTAGAAAATAACTAAGAAAGTATTGAGGTATCTTTAAGATACTAAGGAGTATTGAGGTATCTTTAAGATACTAAGGATCTTATATTGATATATCAGTGTATTATCACTCTTAAAGTGATTAGTTTTAGTTACTTCGATTACATAAGCCACATAAATGAAAAGAAATCCACTTTTAGGTACATTTTTATAATGGTCAAGAGAGTTATGCTATGGAAAAGTATCAAACAGACGCTTGCAACTTCTTTGACCATAGAAGTAAAGTATGTATCATTTTAACATAGTAGTTATAAGCTCTATTTCGAAGTTGCTAAAAGTATGTGATGACAATTTTGTAATTGTATCTTTCTCTCAAAACACTAAGAATACTTCTTGTTATGAGCATATTGATATTAGTTATACTTTGTTAAAGAGAAAGTTGTAAAGTCTCATTACTACTGAGTATATGCCTAAGAGGATTATATTGACAAATCCATTATATAAAGACTTGGCTATTTGTGTATTTCAAAAACATACCTCCTATATGGGATTGTTAGAAAACTATCTTTTTTCTAATGGGTGTTTTCATTCTATATATATCTTGTGAATATCACTTAAATTTTTGCAATACATGCATAATATATATGTTTGTCATTGTTTATGAACATTTTGTAATTTTATATTTCTAATAGGTGACAAATTGATGACATTCATTTGGTTCAATCCATATTTATGTTATTATTATGCTTCTAGATTAGTTGTGCCTAATAATGTATGATTTATATATCCTATTAGTGTGTTAGTTATGTATGATTAGCTTGACTGTCCATATAGTTGTGAAAGCATTATAATGTGGTTTACAATCTAAGTGAGAGAATGCTAAATTAATTAATGTAAATTGACATAATCTAATAGCAATTAACATTTTATGTATATGCATGGAACATTTGAACCATTTATAGGATGAACGATCATATTATTAACCATGTTTAAGATTATTAGGTCCATCCTCTAATCTTACTTAAACCTACCCATTAAACTTGTACAACAACAACATTTCAATATACCCCATCTTTCCCTTCCGGCATTCCTGCAAAATCACCAACCATCGTCAACTTTGAGCAGTCTCTCCCGTCACGCACTCATTAGGACTTACCGTGGGCATTACTCTCAGTGTGTGGTAGAAGAAGGAGCTCGGGAAGCGCCAACGTCATTGTCTAGCCTGCTCCCCTGACTTTCCGAATCGAGTAACTTTTGGGTGAGTCGTGAAAGCATCGATTAGTTATGCCTTAATTAGAGTTCATTCCCATCGCTTAAGCACAGCCGTTCAAGGGTCTCGGTTAGCCTTTATTTTGTCTTCTTTTTTTGAGTCAAATAGCAACCATGAGTTATGATTAGAGAGTTTGGTATTATTACCAAGGTTGGCAGACCATGTATCATTCTTTCCTATTTATTCAATAAAATTTAAATTCTAAAAAAACAACATTTCAATATAAGTCTTACTGGACGCGGAGCCTAGGGAGGTCAAAAAATACTCAACCTTCACTCTAACTGGTAGAAAGGTTATTTCCAATAGATCTACATGAAGAAGAAAAATACTAAATAAATAAATAATTAAAATACAAATATAAAATTAAATTGATAAAGTTTACATATTAAAATAATAAGGTAACAATAATAATAGATAATAAAATAAAAATAAAAGATAATAAAATAAAAGTAAATATGTAAAAATAGAAATATAAAATAATTAATATAATAAATATAGAATGAGGTAACGAATAAAAATAAAAGATAATATAAGTAAATAAATACACAAACAAGAAAGAAGACAAGTAAATAAATAAAACAAACAATCCATTATAAAAAAATGTTTACGTTAAGTAAGGAAACATTCAAACATAAACATTTAGGCTAAATAAATCCAAAGGGAGTACTACTTATTAAATATTTAAGCTAAATACAAGGTGTAAGATTCGAAGAAAAATATTTAAAAGACTTATGAGGAAAAAAAGGACCTCTCTATACAAGATTCTTTACCCATATCCTAGTACGTCAAAGTTTTCTATTAAAGGTCACGTCCTTGATAAGTTCCAACAGAGCCATATTATTTTTTATCTCCTCTCCTAGTTCTTCTTAGGCCTTCCTTTCTCTTTTTACAATCCCTAAGTATATTCTTTTTACATCTTCTCACTAGAGCGTCAGAATATCTCCTCTCAACATGTCTGAACCACTTAGGCCTTGTCTTTTTTAACTTTTCATTAATATTAGTCATCTTTAATTTGTCTCGTACCATTACATTCCTAACCTTATCTCTTCTAGCAAGGTTGCATATCTACCGGAGCATCCTTATCTCTAACACTATTAACTTGTGACTATGCATCTATTTGAGGGGACAACACTCTATCCCATAGAGCATGTCCAACCTAATCATTAAACAATAAAATTTACCTTTGAGCTTAAGTAGCATTTCCTTGTCACAAAAATTCCTGATGTACTTCTCCATTTAAGTCACTATGATCTAATACAGTGAACAATGACTTCTTTGATTTCTCCATTGCTTTAGATGATAGATCCTAGATACTTAAAGTATTCTTTCTATGGTATAACTTCTAAACAAACCTTTACCTCTACATCAAAAGCTACCTTATGGCTTGAAAAGTTACACTCTAAGTATTCATTCTTAGTCCTGCTCAATTTAAAACCCTTCGACTCTAACGTATCCCCCCACAATTCTAACTTGACATTGACACACTTTTTTGTCCCATCTATTAAAACAATGTTATCAACAAACAACATATACCAAGGCATCCCCTTTAATATTCTTAGTCAGCTCATCCATCATTACAACAAACAAAAAGAGACTCAATAAAGAACCTTGGTGTAGCCTGATATTAATAGAGAAATATTATGTATTTCTTCCTATAATTTTTACTTTAGTCTTAATATCTTCATATATATCCCTAATAACTTGTATATAAGTTATAGGAACTCTCTTAACTTCTTGTATGGTAGTATAGGATTTGTGAAAAGGTTGGGAGAATTGGATTCACAAGACCATGGCTTCTCTATTGTGTTTGCTCTTATCTTATATCAATACATTAAGTTATGATGATTTCTAATCAAGTTCCACCATATTTAGAAGTTATTCTTCTAATTTTATTGTATATGCATCCTTCAATCATGTGAAAACTTATTTAGTTAATTATGACATTGGATTTATTTATAGTGTGTTTAAATATGTTAAGATTGTACATTTAATGCTTATTGCTTATTAACCAAATTCAAATATTTAATGTTTTATTGGCACTAGAAAATGCAACCATTTCGTCTAATTGCATTAATACACCATGGTCACAAATTTTAACAAATTAATATAAATGTCTTTACATCCCATTTGCCCTCCATTATATATCTTGACACTGTTTATCAAATAATTTTTGTTACTGTTAAGTATCATTATGATGCATCATTTTCTTGGAGAAAATGAATGAACAAAAGACATCAAAAGAGAATAAATGAATAAGTAATTTCATATCCATCGTAACTAGTTCTTTTCGACTTTTCAAATTTGAAAAGTACCAAAGCCATTACTAAATTTTAGTCTTTCAAGTACTTAAATTTATTTGGTTATGTTAGTTTTTCATCATTTATTGTATTAAGCAATGTTTCCATAAAATTTGCAATAATTTTAGAGTAAAAATAATTTCTAATTGTGCACTTATTTTTCATTGTTTTTTTTAATGTGTTTGAGTTGGTTGTGTGTTATGTAAAAATTTAATTTTGTTAATTTTATTAAATCAAAAGGAAAGTTAGACTTTGATATGAATACAAAATAGACTTTGGCTTATTTTTTCTCTAATAATATGTAAATGAACTTATTTATGGTTGGTGAAGTTTTTCAATTACAAAATTGATTAGAGTTGAATAATTTGAAAATATTAAATTTTTTCTTTCATATGTTTTAATTTGAAAATGAAATAGAAGAAATAGTGATAATAATAAAATCAGGTAAAATAAAAGTGTCGTTAACTTAGAAGCGCTATTGGTAGATAAAAAAGAGATTCAACTATTGCTAATTTGACTTTTAAGGAAAATATTTATTATTTATTTGAAGTCATTTTTAATTTAAAATTATAAATTTTAAAAATAATGAATTTAAGTTAATTATAAAAGAAGGCTTTACGGCCTTTTCATTTAAATAAAAATTAATTAATTAATTCTATTATAAAATTGAGTAATTGAGTTTAAGAATAATTTTAATAAATTTAAATATTATAATACCTTACAATAAATAATTATTTTTAAATCTTATTTGAAATTCATAAGTAAGAAGAATTAATATATGATAATTACAATAATTTTAAAGTAAAGTTATAAATGTACCTATATACAATTATGTATCCGTCACAAGTACTTTTTATCTATTTTTAATTTGGTATTTTATTCATCCTAAGAATAATGTTTAAAAGGAAAATCCAAATGATCGAGAACATAAGGAGTCTTGTCCTGTCCTGAAGTGTTCAGAATACCGTTATGTACCGGACTATTCCGTTCCGGCTGGAATCCGGTACCGGAACGGGAAAAATCTTACCGGTCAAAAATTTCGGTCGGTACTGGCCGGAACCAAAAATTTCGGTACTTTCCGAACAATTTCACAAAAAAAATGTTGGTCAGGGACCATTTTGCAAAATTTCAAATTTTAACCCTAAAATATCCCAACCCCGACTCTCTCTGTCTCTCTCTCACCTCTGCCGACTCTCTCCCTCTCAGATTTTGTCTCTCTTTATCGCCGTCTGTCGCCAGTCGCCACCGGTCCTCCTCGGCTCCTCCTCCTCCTCTTCTCCTCTCCGTTGTCGCCACCGGTCCTCCTCTGCTCTGCGTCGCTCTTCTCCTCCTCCTCCTCCTCCTCGTCTTCTCCTCCTCCTCCTCGTCATCTTCTCCTCCACCTCCACCCGAAGACGTGCCGCCTCACCGGCCACCGGCAGCTCCAATGCCACACGGGAGCTAGATCCAGACATCGATCCGACATTTAACAAGATTTTTTGTGTTAAGTGTTAACTGTTAAATCTTGATTTTGATGGTAAATAGATGTTGTTTTGTGTTGTGGATTGGAATTTAGAAATGGATTGAATTTGTGGTGTCGGTGGGTGGTGGATTTGTGGAGGATTGGCCGAATTTGAAATGTGGAGTTTTCATTTTTGAAGTGGCCGAAGTTGACTTGTGGATGTGGAGGATTTTTTAATACCGAAGTTGAAATGTGGATTAATTTCTAATTAGTGAATATTGAATTATTGATTGTTTTGTTTTAGAATTGTTTTGAAAATTGGAATGAGGATTGGTTTGAAAAATGTTGGAATGGAATTTTTGAATGTTTGGAAATTTGATTGTTTTGGAATGGAATTTTTGAAGTTGATAATTTGAAATTGTTAGATTGAAGGTGAAGAATATCGTGGGTAAGTAATTTATGTGATTTTGTTATGAATTTGTAATTATGCAAAGATTGTAAAATGGAATTGTAAATTAGAA
>JANVCL010000213.1:6830050-6841181 GCA_026546855.1 Erythroxylum incrassatum | reverse complement strand
GGTTATCCTGAGAACCGAACCTGAAAATAGGGTAACCGATCCTATAGGTTCTTTAGGTTCAGGTTCAGGTTCAGGTTCGCAAAATTGCCGAACCTGACATTCAGGTTCAGGTTCAGGTTACTCATGAACGGGTCAGGTTACCCTACCATAAATACCCCTAGTAATTACTTATGGACTGAGAGAAATTACATGATATTCGGAGATAAACATCAAATGGTGATTACGTTCTTTAACTCACTAAAAAAGAATATAACCATTAAGATGACATATTATTGTCCTTTTAACAATTTCATAGACAATCAAATCTTTCTTAATTGATATATATTTTATGTTTGTGCTGTGAAGTATTAGATAGGAAGAGAGGCAATCTTATTGTTTCTCGTAACTTTTTGTAAAGATACCTTTCTTTTGTAAATAGTTTATAAGAATTCTCACGTTTTACCAAAAAAAATAAAAAGGAAGATAAAGTTCCAATGTTAAAACGAAAAACTCACGACGGACTCCGTTCTTCTGGAAGACCTTCCTACAACCTTCGTCATGTTGGGTCCCTGCTACGTTACGTTGTGGTGCGAAATTTCATCCTTACACGTACGAACAAGTTAATTTTTAAAAAATCACTTCAGAAATGTTGGTATTGTAAAAAAAAAAAACAAATCAAAAGGCCAAAATGGAATTATATTGGTTTTCTACATTGATCTCCATGCACTCAAGGGGAAATCATTGTCTCTATATATTAATTTGTAATTATCCACCTTGTACAATTTACATAGACAATACAAAATTTTAATTTTGAGTGAAATAATGTACTTGTCAGAGGAATAAAAAAAGGTTAAAAAAATAGGCGGCTTATTGATTTCCCAAGATCAATTTGAATTTTGTTTCTCTTTTCACCTATTTTGATTGCTGTCAAGTTCTCAGAACACGACTCATAAATAGATAAAAAGAACTTTTGATTGAAAATATGAATAATAAACATGTTTATGTTTTTAGGTTTTGTCATACTTGTAATCCATACTCTCGTCTCTTTAAACAAAATGAAACTAATAAACATTTGGCATCAACTTGATTTTTCTAAAGCCAGTACTACAAATTATGTGGTACACCATTTATATCTTGAAGTTACTTAAACAATTTGGGGTTATTAATTAAGGGAATAGACACCAATTCTTACTTTATTTTATTAAATTTTATTAATATATTTATATCGGATCTACATAAATGTGTGAATAAAATTAAGTAGCATAGGATTGAAACATCCTAATAAAAGCAGGGTACTCCAATTTATCAACAAGAACAATTCATCTATTTCGATTAACCAGTTTCTACTCTATTCTATTAAATTTTATCCACTTATTTATATAAAATTTATATAAATATATAAATAAATTTAAGTGAAATAAGGTTAGAATTCCGTAATATTATCATAATGCTATTACCAAATCAAAAAATAGTATCAGAATGCTACATCCTATTAAGTAATATTGGATCGTAACAAATAGAAACATAGAATATTCCTTCACATTAAACTACAGGCAATTTAGATCGTTGACAATCTTTTTAGTATTATAGCTAATGTCTTTGTTTGAAGTAAATCAGAAACCCCAATGCCTTGGACATTGAAACTCAAAAAACTCATCTTGATGTAATTTCAGGATTCAACTGAATACCTGGGAATCCTAAATCTGCCGTAAGCGTCATAAATCGATAATGGTGGTTTAGAATGAATCGGATTTTGGAACCTTGCATGTTGTTTCTATGCTTCGAGCGGCAACAGAAAGCTTAGCTTTGGTATATTTTATGGACTTCACTTTCTTTCCTCATTTTTTTCGATATAGTTGCATGATGAAGTGTGGAAGTTTTGATGGAGTTGGCTAGATAAAACCAATAACAGTAACTTCCATTGAGTCCGCCTCAAGGAAGTCGTAGTATTGAAGGCATATCCTTCACATATTCTTCTTTGATCTTCTCAATCAACTTTAGTTTAATATAATTTTACATACATCCACCGGCGTTGGCCCACCACGCGCGGACTTAGTTATGCTGACTATAAGTTGCTAACAAAGTGCAACAGATTATAAGAGATATAGAACTGATCATTAGAAGTTGAAGCACATTAAGTTAGAGCAAGATGGTATCTCATGATCATGAAAATGGAAGTGAGGAGATGAAAGAACCAAGAGTGGATATTACAGTGGAAAAGAAGCAGCAGACTTTACCATTTCACAAGCTATTAAGCTACTCTGATGCCATGGATTGGACACTAATGGCATTAGGGACTTTAGGTTCTATTGTCCATGGCATGGCTCAACCTGTGGGATATATGTTGCTAGGCAAAGCCCTCGATGGATTTGGCAACAACATTAACGATAGTCAAGCCATGTCGAAAGCTATTTTCCGGGTTAGTCAGTCAAATGTTGTTTGTGATCTTCACGTGTGATGTTTCCGTGCTTGCCTGTTTGTTCTGTTTATAACATTATCGATGTTAGTAATACTGAAACTTATCATTTGAATGTTAAAGCCATACATTAGTTTTTAACTATTTGCTTTGTCTAGGTTGTTCCATATGTGTGGTACATGGCTGCTGCAACCTTTCCAGCTGGAATACTGGGTACTTCTCATTTCCTCAAAGAGTTTCAGTTCTTCGGTTAGTGTATATGAAATTCTTTTGGCTGCAGAGATTGGATGCTGGATGTATACAAGCGAAAGACAGTTATCACGTTTAAGATTAATATTCCTGAAAGCAGTGCTTAACCAGGAGATTGGAGCATTCGATACGGATTTAACTAATGGAAAAATAATTACCGCTGTTACTAGCCACATGAGCGTTATACAAGACGCAATAGGAGAAAAGGTACATGTGTAATTATTATATATGGGTATACTCACAGTCCCAGGCAGCATTTCGTAGCCAGCTATAGATCTGACTCTCTCCATATAACTAACTATATGGATGGAGTCATGACTTGGGTCTTAATTAATTTCTAACCTAAATATCAATTCCATTATCAGTTGGGACATTTTCTGTCAAGCTTGGCGACATTCTTTTCCGGAGTCTTCATTGCCGGGATAAGTAGCTGGGAAGTGGCTTTGCTAAGCTTGTTTGTTGTTCCCATAATTCTCGTTATTGGAGCTACATACACAAAGAAAATGAACATCATCTCCGCAAAGAAAACGGTTTATCTTTCCCAAGCGGCATCGATGGTTGAACAGGTATAACCAACATCACAAACATAGATTTATTCTTAATATATTGATGGCTTTTCTTTTTAATCAATATATGTAACTATATATGACATGCAGAACATATCTCAAATCAGGACAGTGTTTGCTTTTGTGGGGGAGAGTAGTGCAGTCAAATGCTTTTCAGAATGCATGGCCAAATTTGTTTCTTTAGGCAAATTAGAAGCCTTGATAAAGGGAATTGGAACAGGGATGTTTCAGTCTGTGACTTTCTGTTCTTGGGCACTCATCATATACGTTGGAGCAGTTGTGGTCACTGCTAGGAGGTCAACAGGTGGAGATGTCATAGCTGCTGTCATGTCCATACTCTTCGGAGCTATGTAAGTGCGTTAGTGTGGATCGACATGAGATAAATCATATGTAGATACCTGTGTTGATCAAGCAAAAATTGTTATGTCACAGATCACTCACATATGCAGCTCCGGACATGCAAGTTTTCAATCAGGCAAGAGCTGCTGGAAAAGAGGTTTTCGAGATTATAGAAAGGAAATCTCTTACAAGTAGTTACAATAATAACGACTTGTCTCCAAGCGAAATAAAACACGCAGCGACCATTGACAACGTCGAAATTAAAGGCAACATTGACATACGTGGTGTCCACTTTGCCTACCCATCTCGACCGGAGACAACGATCCTTACGGACTTCTCCTTGTTCATTCCGGCAGGAAAAATGGTGGCCTTGGTCGGTAGCAGTGGGTGTGGAAAGAGTACAGTTATTTCCCTAGTTTCAAGATTCTACGATCCCCTCAAAGGTTTGCAGTTTCTCGCACCAGCTTAAATCAAAGCTTCATGTATTTTCATTATTTTTTTCAAGGAAGTGATGGCTATCTTTAATTTAATCTCACAAGTTTATTGCGGTTGAATAATGTCACGTTTGTACCAGGGAAGATATTAATCGACAATTACAACATTGTGGATATGGATTTGAAGTTTCTAAGGAAAAACATTGGAGCAGTGTCTCAGGAACCGTCTCTTTTTGGTGGAAGTATAAAGGATAACCTGAAAGTAGGAAACATGGAAGCTGACGATCAACAAATCCGAAGTGCCGCAGAGATGGCCAACGCCCACTCCTTTATTTCACAACTACCTGATCGCTACCTCACACAGGTCGTGTTACGTGCTACCCATACTATACTAATATGCTTCGTTATTAATATATGTACAAGATGATCATCTTATAGTTCATTTGTCCTACTGGCTGGTCACCTTTAACAGATCAAGAAAGACCATAATACTGCGAAGATATTAAAAAAGATGCAAACAAGCTGATGTATAAGCTATTGCTACATAAATATGAGAAAAATCCGAACATTCATGCGAATAAATTAAATTAGCAAAACTACAGGAAAACAAAACTTAAGTACATGTATAATTTTAAACCTGGGTTTAAAAACTTTGAAGCCACAGTCTTGTGGTTAATTTTGTAGTTTATTTGACCTGAATCTTGCAATATGAAACTTCTCCCTAATTGAAAAAAGAAATTCAAAAGACCCCTTTTTTTTATCGAGTAATTAATAATTGATCTCTAACTAAAGCAACCAACAAAAAGGGAAACAGGTAGGCCAAAGGGGCGTACAATTATCTGGAGGACAAAAACAAAGGATTACCATAGCTAGAGCCATTTTGAAAAATCCTCCAATTCTTTTGCTTGATGAGGCCACAAGTGCACTTGATTCAGAGTCGGAGAAGTTGGTCCAAGATGCTCTTGAGAAGGCTATGAAGGGAAGGACAGTGATCTTGATTGCACATAGAATGTCAACCATATTAAACGCAGATATCATTGCAGTTGTAGAGAATGGCCAAGTTACAGATACAGGAACTCATCACAGCTTGCTAGAAACTAACAAGTTTTATTATAATTTATTTAGCATGCAGAATCTCAGCACTGACTCGAGGTAATTGCTTGATTGGCTTCATTCTGTTATCAAACTTATACCTTTCTGCAGAAAATCTAGCAAAATTCTTTGTTCTAACTTCAAGAAGATGAATTTAGTGAAATAGTTCCAGATTCTACAAGTACAAACAAACAGCCCTTGCCTCTACAAGTCATTGAACAACAGGACAAATATAGAGAACCCACACCGTTTGCTAGCAGCACAAACAAGGATGGGGAGCAGAAGACAGGCATGGTAATAAAAAGGTCAGCTATATTTTATAGGCTCTGGTTTGGCTTGCATAAGGTAGAACTTGTGAAGACAGTTATTGGCGCCATTGCTGCAGCATTTTCTGGTATCTCAAAGCCTGTTTTTGGATACTTCATTATAACTGTGGGCGTAGCTTACTTCCACCCTAACGCCAAACATGAAGTGGGAAAGTATTCTATCATCTTTTTTCTGGTAGGACTGCTTTCAATGCTCACTAACACCTTGCAGCATTACTTCTTTGGAGTTGTTGGCGAAAAAGCTACGGCGAACCTCAGACAAGCACTATATTCAGGTATTATATCACTTAAATACTCCCATTTGCTTTCCGAATTCTGTCACGCACACTTACACCCACTATTCATGGCCGGCAGGTGTACTACGGAATGAACTAGGATGGTTCGACAAACCTGAGAATAGCGTTGGGTCAGTTACTTCCCGCATCATTCACGACACTTCTGTGGTCAAAACTATAATCTCAGATCGTATGTCTGTAATTGTCCAATGCATCTCCTCCATACTGATTGCAACAGGTGTGAGCATGTATGTTGACTGGACAATGGGTCTGGTAGCTTGGGCAGTTATGCCTTGCCACTTCATAGGCGGACTGATTCAAGCCAAATCTGCGAAAGGGTTTTCAGGAGACTCTGCCGCTGCACATCATGAAGTCGTTGCACTTACCTCAGAGTCTGTAGCCAACATTAGAACCATCGCATCTTTTTGCTATGAAGAGCATGTTTTTAGGAGGGCTAAAATATGCCTAGAAGGTCCAAGAAAGAAGAGCAGGTGGGCAAGCGTCAAGTATGGACTAATTCAAGGTGTCTCCCTTTGCTTATGGAATATTGCTCATGCTGTTGCTTTGACGTACAGCGCAATTCAGATCTCTCGACATACTGCCACCTTCGAAGATAGTATAAGATCATACCAGATTTTCTCCCTAACAGTGCCTTCAATTACAGAGCTATGGACACTGATCCCCGCCGTCATATCTGCCATCAGCGTGCTAACTCCAGCATTTGAAACCCTTGATAGGGAGACTGAGATTCCACCAGATGTACCAGATGGTTCTACTCCTGACAGGAGGATTACAGGAAGTGTTGAATTCCAGAATGTCAATTTTAAATATCCACTCAGACTAGAAGTAACTGTTCTCAACGACTTCAGCTTACAGATTGGACCCGGATTTAAGTTGGCCCTTGTTGGGCCCAGTGGAAGTGGAAAGTCCTCAGTTTTGGCACTTCTGCTCAGATTCTATGATCCTGGAGAAGGAAGAGTTCTAGTCGATGGGAAGAACATAAAAGAATACAACCTGAGAAATCTGAGGACACAAATAGGGTTTGTACAACAAGAGCCACTTCTTTTTAGTTCCTCAATAAGAGACAACATTAGATATGGCAATGAAATGGCTTCTGAATTGGAAATAGTGAAGGTGTCGATGGAAGCGAATATACATCAGTTTGTCAGTAATTTGCCTGATGGATATGATACAGTTGTTGGGGAGAAGGGCTGCCAGCTTTCAGGTGGACAAAAACAAAGGATAGCCATTGCTAGAACTCTACTAAAGAGGCCTGCAATTTTGCTCCTGGATGAAGCAACAAGTGCCCTAGATGCTGAGTCTGAGAGATCTATAGTGAATGCTCTAGAATCACTAAACTCAGCCAGCAAGGGGAGCTTGATGTACAGCACAACACAGATAACAGTTGCACACAGGCTTTCAACGGTGAAGAACTCGAATATAATAGTTGTAATGGATAAAGGTAAGATTGTTGAGATAGGTTCCCACTCCACTCTTATTGCATCATCTGAAGGAATGTATTCAAAATTGTACCAGCTTCAGAGTTTGACAGAAAGTTAATTGTATCCATGATTCTATTCCTTTAAGACATCAGTCAGTTTTGAGAAACCTATTGCAACAATGGAAATGACAACCATACTTCTTTAAGGATTTTAGTAAATGGAATTTGCGTCATGATCATATTCAAGTCTAGAAGCAAAAAATGTCGGAAGGTTGATGGGCTCTAAATAGAATCTGAAAAATATTCAAAAAAATTCTTCTTTTGCAAGAGTTACAGTTCTGTTTTTTTTTTTCTTCCTCACACGTTGCACGCTATTTGTCACACAATATGCTCCTGCAACTTTCTTTTTATTTCACTTTTATTCACTTAAAGTACAAGAGATGGGCTAGCCTTTATATAAGCATTGTAAACTGACATAGAGGACAATGAGTAAATGAAGGGGATGACATGTGTCCTCATATCTGTTCTAAACACAACAAAGTAACACTCAAACTTTGATACCTCCTATACATATGTTTTGATATAAATAACACAATACTTAAACTTTGACTCTTACATTTCTAGACTATTAAGCAAGTATTTGGAGTCATACACGTCAATCTCTAGGTGTTCAAAAGAGAGTTTGCTTTCTAACACTCCTCCTCAAACTCGACTTCGCATGTTAAGTTTTTCTCTCAATTTGCCAAACACTTTATTGTTTAGTGGTTTTGTAAAAAATTTGGCAATTGATCTTCTGTTCTACAAAACACCAATTCCACAATTTTTGTTTCTCATCTGCTCCCGAATAAAATGACACTTTAGGTATTATTTGCTTTGACTATGTGCCACTGGATTTTTTTCAAGTGATATGGTAGACTTGTTGTCAACATATATTCTTGTCAAGCCTTCTTGTGCATGATCCAACTCACTTAAAATATATTTCAACCACATTGCTTGACATAAACTTGTTGTTGTAGCTAAATACTTAGCCTCACATGTGAAAAGGGCAACCGTTTGTTGCTTCTATGATGACCATGAAAAATACTGCTGACCCAATATGAAAGGCATAACCAGAAGTACTTTTTCTATCATCCACGCCTCGACCATAATTACTAATTAATTTCAAAATTTGAGAATATGTATAGAATAAACCTTGGTCAATTGTACCTTTAATATATCTCAAAATTCTTTTTGCTACATCAAAGTGATCTTCTTTGGACTTCTCCATATAACTGCTGACTAGTCCAACTGCATACATAATATCTAGTCTCATGTAGGTCAAATACCTTAAACTCTCATCCAAACTTTTGAATAATGTTGGATCTATAGATTTTTTGTCTGAATCAATTCTTAACTTTATGCTTGCTTCGGCAGGCGTGGCTATTAGATTGCAATCGTTCATTTTGAATCTCTTTAAGACTTCATCTGTATACTTCTCTTGAGAAATAAAATTTACTTCTTCTGTTTGTTTCACTTTGACTCCAAGGAAATAAGACGTTTCACCAATATCAATCATCTCAAAGGAAATAAGACTTCAATCTATAATGAGCTTTCTTTAGTGGTAGACTTTGTCTTTTTGACCTTTCTTAACATATCCAAGTAGTTGTTCAATATAAACTTCTTCTTCTAAGTAGCTATTCAAAAAAACTGAGTTGTTCAACATAAACTTCTTCTAATTAGCCATTAAAAAAAAACTAACTTTATATTCATCTGGTAAATCTTCCATTTATGTTGTGCTGCAAGTACTATGAGAAGTCTGATTGTATCAATTCTTGCAACTAGAGCAAATACTTCTTCATAGTCAATTCCATAGTTCTGTTTATAACCTTTCGTGACTAATCTTGCCTTATATTTTTTCACCTTTCCTTCTTGATTGGTTTTTGTCTTATATACCCACTTGACTTTGATTGGTTTATATCCTTTTGGAAGACTGGTCAATTCCCATGTATCATTTCTTTGGAAGTCACCAATTTTTTCATCCATTGCATTTTCACACTTTTTGTCTCTAGTGGCTTCTTCATATGCACCAGATTATATGCAACCATTAAACAAAACAATGAATAGTCAAATGATTCTATTCGTTCAGTAACATCATAGAGATCACTAAGATTTCTTGTTTTAATTGGTGCTCCTCCTAAATTTCTACTGCTGCTGTTACTTGGCATTGACGATGTCGATGCAGGTGTTGTTGGTGGACTTTGTGGAGGAGAGTGATCATCTTGTTATTCTTATAAAACTAGGTCATCATCATCTTTATCATCAAAAAACATTCCTTGTTCTTTTCTTCTTTACTCCATCTCCAGTAGTCTGCTTCATCAAACTCAACATCTCTTGAGATGATCACCTTCTTAGTTAAAGGGTTGTACAATTTATATGCTTTACTTATATTGTCGTAGCTAATGAAAATGCATTTCTCCCCTTCATCATCCAACTTCTTTCTTTCTTGGTCAGGAATATGGGCATATGCAATGCACACAAAAATCCTGAGATATCCAACACCTAGTTTGCTTCCGCTCCACACTTCATTAGGTGTATTAAATCTGACGCTTTTATTGGACAACAATTCAGCAAATAAACTGCACATACAACAGCTTTAACCCACAAATTCTTTGGTAAATGTTTTTCTTTCAACATTCTCCTTGCCATATCAAGAATTGTACGATACTTTCTTTCAGCTACACCATTTTGTTATAGTGTATATCTTGCTGTCAGCTGATGAATGACTCCATGCTTCTTACAAAATTGTCGAACAATTTTGAGGTGTTCTTGCCTCCTATATCGGATCTAAGTATCTTCAGATACTGTCCACTTTTTTTTACGACCATTGCTTTGAACTCTTTGAACTTATCAAGAGCCTCTGATTTTTATTTCAAGATATACACCTAACATTCTCTACTAAAATCATAAATAAAAGTTAAGTAGTACCTGTTCCCTCCAGTTGATGGCACGTCAAATGGACCAACAATATCTATGTGGACAATCTCTAGCGGCCTTCTGGCTCTCCATGATTTTCCAATTTCAAAATGTTGTCTGTGTTGCTTTCCTTTGATGCAAGCTTCACACAATTGCTTTTCTTGATCAACTTCTGGTAATCCATTCACCATCTTTGACTTTGATAATAATTTTAGTCCGGTAAAATTGAGATGACCGAACCTCAAATTCCATAACCAAGATTCATCTTTGATGACTGACTTCATGCAATTTATCAACTCATTTCGTACATCGAGTGTGTAAAGGTGATTCTTCGTCGTCGTTACTCTTACTATCAATTCTCCCTTTTTATTCTAGATGGTGAGATATTCATTTTTCAATAATATGACATATCTCTTTTCTAAAAGTTGACCGAGGCTGATGATGTTGCTTTTCAAAGCAAGCATATAATAGATATCAAGAATATATTGCTTTTCTCCATTTTTCAAAGTAATTGTGATTTTACCTTTACCTGTAATCGAAATCTTTGTTGAATCACCAAATGTAACTTCACCACGCATATGATTGCTGGCACTAGTGTCCAGATACCAAACATTATTATTGCTTTGCTCATTCACTCGTAATGAGAGAAGCATAACAACGCTATCTTTCTTGTCTTCTCCTGCTAGAAAATGACTTCTTTCTTATGCCTCAGAATTCGATCTGCACTCGTAACTAAAATTACCATATTTATTGCAATTATAACAATGCACTTGAGATTTATCTCTTCTTTGTTGAAATTTGCCTTGACCTCAGTCTCTATAACCTCTTCCATGACCATATGTCAGATTTCCTTCATTTGCATTTTCTCTTTCAAAAAATTGTCAGCTACATCCACGTCCTCCTCAGTTGCTCCATCGACCACGTCCCACTTGGTAGCCACCTTGGCTTCCATTATGTTGGGCCCCGATTCGTAATAAGCATGTTAAAATTATTTTGAGGCATGTTAAAATTATTGAGAGGTTTTAGTTTGATAATTTTTAATTTGGTTGGAATAAATTGAGG
>JANVCL010000213.1:6753801-6769171 GCA_026546855.1 Erythroxylum incrassatum | reverse complement strand
AACATACACACGTACTCTCTCATCATCAACTTGCTAAACTCATCTACCTTTAATCTCATATATCATTTCACATTCTTAAATTTTCTTTTGCTTTGCATATGAATAATTCACCACAAATTCCTCATTTAATTTCAACTAGTAATTCAAAATTTCAAGAAAAGTTCGGGGTCCAACATTGAATTTTCAATCTTAATGTTTTTATACGTAAATTTTGAAAGTATTTTACAACATTGATTTTTAGTAGTTTGTGAGAAGAACAAGTTTGAATTTTCAATCTTACGGTTTTCATACTTACATGTTACAAAATTTGCATCTATAAGGATGTTGTTTGCTATTGCCTCAGTGTTTAAGCTTCACGTGCACCAAATGGATGTTAAGATAGCTTTCTTGAATTTTTATGGTCCAGCCTGAGGAATTTAGAGTGCCTGGTTAGGAGAAAAAAGTGTATAAGTTGGTCAAGTCTTTGTATGGACTCAAACAAGCTCCTAAACAGTGGCATGAGAAATTTGAAAGTGAGATTTTTAAACATGGTTTCACCTCTTGTGATTCTGATTCTTGCATTTGTGTGAAATTTGATGCCAATGGTTGTTTTATCATTACTCTTTATGTGGATCATATGCTTATTTCTTATACTAGCTTATCTGTCAATGATACTACCAATAGTCTGCTGAAATCTTCCTTTGATACGAAAGATCTTAGACCTGTGGGCGTTATTTTGGGAGTCAAATTTGATAGGACTGACTCTAGTTTTAGGTTGAATCAAACTCATTATGGTGAGAAAATTTTAAAGAAGTTTGGTTACTATGATGTTGAGCCAGTCAAGACTCTTTATAATGCTAGTGTTGCTTTAAAGAAAAATCTTGGTGACAATGTAAACAAGTTAAGTGTGCTAAAATTTTTGGTAGTGTAATGTTCTTGATGAACTATTATCATCCTAATGTTGCATACTATATGAGTAAACTTAGAAGTATACTCATAATCATAGTCAAGAGCATTGAAATGCATTGATTCATTTGTTAAGATATTTGAGAGATACTATGCATTATGGATTATCTTTTGGTGGTCATCCTCCTGTATTGGAGGGCCATTTTATGCTAACTAGGTTACAGAGAGTGATGATATACACTTTACCAGTGGTTATATTTTTACCTTAGCAGGAGCCATTGTGTTTTGGAAATCATCCAAGCAAGACATATATTGTGAGATCAACAATGGAAGCCGAGTTTATGGCTTTAGAACTGGTAGGACGAAAAGCTAAGTAGCTAATGTAACATATCGTTTTCCCATGTTAAGGGTTAGAACCCTAGAATACTGAATATGAGAGATAACATTGAGAAACTAGGATATGCATTTCATGCTCGTGCATCATTTAGCATACATACGTGTGAATTTGATAGTTGCACACATTACAATGATTGTACATGCACTCATTTGATATTTATCAGGTATAGTTGATCTTAATTGATTTATAAATGTGATTATATTGTGAACTGTAGATATTATATGTCTTGAAAATTGATTTGATGAGTGAAATTATTAATCTAGAATTTTTAGTGAAATTTAATAAATTTTAAGGAATTTTGGACTACGAAAAATGTCAAGTGGCGTGACAATTGATAAATGGTAATAGAAATAAGTGACAAATGGTAATAAAAATATTGACAAGTGGCGTAAAAAATTGGGTGACAAATGGTTTGGAGATTTAGAGACAAATGAACTAGATGTTAAGAGACGTTAGTTAGCTTAAGAAAATGAATTATTAATTTGGTTATTTAAGTGGTAAGTGTCATGACACACATTATGACACTCACCATGCATTTGTTTACCTTGCTTTTAAACCCATCCCATGATATTTATATTTTGAAAGACCATCTTTATTTTTTATCTTTCACTTTTGCTATATGCTCTCTTTTTCATCTTTTTCATTTTCTTCACTCAAGACCATCTCACTTTCACCCTCATCACGTTGAGTTCTTGTTATCCCTCACTTTGTTTCTTCAAGATCCTTATTATCTCTTCATCTTGTAACTAAATACCTAACCTATTCCTCCTTGAGAGATTGATGATCATGTAAAGCTTGGAAAGCTAGGGTTTATATGATTTTGAAGAAGCTTGGAGTTTTATCAAATAAGTGATACATTAATCTTCATGGGTTGTTTAAATATAAACATATGTGATGATAGTTTAAAGGTGAAATGATCATAATAGTGGAGTTAACTATATACTGTAACATGGATAAGGAAATAAGTAGGTGTATGTCATATTTTTCTGTATAGGATGAGTGCAGGAAAATGATGAATGAATGTGTATGTTGTGTTCTGTTTTTGAGAGTATGAAAACCATGGATTATAAATTGTTATATAGATGAAATAGATTGAGATTTAAGGTATAATGAAGGTGAAGTTTATGCTTAAGAAAGGCGTTTGAGAAATGTTCTTGAAATAAGAAAAATAAGATTTATCTATGATAGTAAATGATGAAGATTATGTTATGTTTTTGTATGATTGATAAACGATAGTTCATGGATGTTATTGAGTTAAAAATTAAGATGAGAATGAAGAGGAAATGATGTAGGTTGATGAACTATGCATAAGATGGTTTGAATGTAACATATAGGAGTTGAAAATCTGGAAAAGTGAAAAAAGAATTGCTGGAATAAGTTAGCTGTAGTGTTTTCACAGAACATGCATCTATATTTTAGCCATATCCTGATCTGTAAATATCAAAATGAGATTATTTAATTTTATATTAAACTAGAGACGGATGGCTACAATTTTCATAAAGGAATTAAATTTGAATTCTATCTCTAAAGGTTTCGAAATTTGTCTTGAAATTAAGTACAGTGTGTTGTAGTGGTGTGAAAATAGTCTATAGTATTTTGGGTATAAATTGTAGAATACTAAACCAAACTGTATGAAATTTATGTCGTTAGAAACTTAAGACATATAGGAACATTTGTTTAAAAGAATGTATCGGCTAAATACCTCATTTTCTTTGTCAAAATGGCCATGAAAAATTGACCCGAAAATCTATTTTGAGAAAAGTTGGAATTTGGAAGAACAAAGCTAGGATTTTTCAGACGGAAGCATCCCATGATCGTGGCAACAGGTTAAACATCAAATATGCTTGTTTTATGTGTGGTTTGGGACAACAAATGATTAGGGACTTTCATATGATACATTTAGGCTTGAATGAAGCTTGAATTGAACCTAGAATGATGCTTGAATAAGGGATTAAATATATGATATGTTTAGGTTGATGAATGAGGATATAAATTCAAGAATGGATTGTTATTTACCAAGTGTTTAGATCTGAAACTTTGGAGATGTTATAAGAATAAAAGTGATCCTATGAAGGATAATGTGATCCAAAGAAGGTGAATGATATGTATTAAGTAAAGGTGAATGATAAATTGGATATTTTGTGATCTTTTAATGCTTGAATGATCTTAGTAAATGATTGAATGATGAACTTAGAATAATCTTGTACAAATGAAGTGTAAACCTAAGTTTAATTTAGACATATATGAGTTATGAAGTGCGAATGATCATAAAATGTGAATTAATAAAATATACCTGGGATTGTCATTGAGCATACATTATACATTATACATATCATATATACATATGTATATGATTAAGTATTCATGAAAATTTGCAAATTAGTAATGTGTAAATGTGTATGCATTGCATGATATAGAAGAGCAATTAAAGCGACAACACCTAGACATTGCCGAGACGTCGAGGCGATAACTATCTGGAGCATCCTATGAGTAACCTAGATGGTCTCACATTATTTTATTGTTTTGTTTAAATTCTGAATTAAATTATTATGAGATGTGAATGTGTTGATTCCGAACATTGAATTTTTTAGGCGTTTGATTCATGAATAATATATTAGAAGTGCTCATTGTATGTGAATTTGACAGAATATGTGATACTCTACTTAATTGTTAAATGTCGGACCAATGTCTGATGGTGAATATAAATGTTAATGTGAATGCGAAAAAATTTGAGCACAAGTGAATGATTAAATACATATGATGCATTTCACTATATGAATGCATGATAACATAAAGGCAGTTATGACTAGAGACACTGGTGCAAAAGAGCTTAAAGCTCAAAATATGGTAAGAGCCTCTGGCTCACTATGTATAATGAGTCCTATATCCCTAATGGATAAGGGGCAGTTATTATTGAGCCCGATATTCACAATGGATACGAGACAGTGAAAAAGACACTCGGTCATAATAAAGTAATAAATGAAAGTGAGTCGCATGAACATTGCACATACAATTTAATATGCATTATATGAATGATTGAAGTGAATTGTATGAACCGTTATGAATGTAAAAGGTGAATAAGTAAACTAAGTGTTATATAGTGCTTTTTGATAATTGGTGAAAGATGTGGATTATATGAAGACATAAATTGTTTGTGAACTTGAAACATGAATTGTATATCTTATATGTTATGAGTGAGCCATCGATGATGGGTAGCTCATTGAGTTCGCAAAACTCATCAAAATTGTAACGTTGACTTTGCAGGTGCGAGTGAGCGAGCTTAGCTTCTAATACAACTTAGAAGAGATCTAGTACTGCTTTTGGATAAAAGAAATGGCTCAAAGGTCGGTCAGCTAAGACTGAAGGATTTAGATAGAATTTTGTATAGTTCCTCATTCATGTAGCATGTAGCATATTTTGTAATACGGTTGTAGACTCTAATAGTTCTTTGATATTGTTTATAAGGATAAAGTATGTAATGCTACAATGTATATTCGGTTTTATCAAATGAAAATGAGGAATTGGATTTTTAAATATGTTTTTGAGATACTTTGATGTGTTTGTTAGTATTTCAGGGTCAACATCGAAGAACAGAGAATTTTTGGAGACATTCGGGCCGAAACAATGACTCACGATCGTGGCATGTTAGGCCATGATCGTGACAGCAGCACCAGATTTAGCTTGCCACAATTGTGACAGAAGTCTAGGAAATGACCCACCATCGTGGCTTGCAGCACCAAGATCCTGGCCTGCGTCGGATAGACATGCAGACACTCACCGACGTCAAGTTTTGAGGGATTTTTTGGATCTTTCAGACCTCAAAAAAACCCTAAGGTTATCCAAAACATAAGAGGATATAAAAAGAACAACAAGAGAAGGAAGAATAGCTTTTGCATCAGCTACCTTGAGAAACCCTAGAGAGAAATCATCGAGAGATAGAGGAAGAGAAGAAGGAAGAGAGAAGAGGAGAAGAAGCTGACTCGTCGTACTTCCCAGATCAGGAGGTTAGTTGACATCGCTGCCTCCCATCATCCATTTAGATTGTATTTCTTATTTAATTTTAGTTTTATTATTGTATAGAATTAGATTGAATAGTTGATGATAGGATCTAGAATGCTGAGGATGTTCTAAACTTACCTTCGGAATTTTATTCTTGAATTAATGAAAATATGATTGTTTATATGTTTAATGGATTTTGGTTTGATCCAGTGATTTCATAATTCGGTAATAAACTGAGAGCGTGAATGGAATGAAAAATGATTAAATTGGACCAACGAGTGTTAGGTGATTTAATAGAGATAAGAATTGAATCAGATCAAGAAATTGTGTGAAGAGAGATCTTGCACAGGTTTCCGATAGTTTATTAGAGAACTTCATAACTAATTAAGGTTTTGGATAGGTTGTGAATTGAGAGATTGTAACCTCCATAATCTGATTAGGGTTTATGCCTCGAGAGAGAGTAATCAACCCTAGGATAGTCTAGAACCAACAATCTAATAATTTATAATCTGTTAGGTTAGCATTAAGGATAGGTAAAATTCCCTTTCTCTCAATTGGCAATTTCTTTTGGATGATTCTTGGGTGTGTTGTAAATTTGCTTAGTAATTAGTATTTTGTATTTGATTCTTAATTTGACTGATTGAGTTAAATTCTCGTATTAGTTTCGTTGCATCTTGGATTTCTGTTATTATTTCTAGCCTTAGATTTTAGGATGAAATTAACTCCCTCCTCATGGGATCGATACTTTTAGTACTACACTAATGAACTGTGCACTTGTGGATTATTGAAGGTTAACATTAAAACTTACAATCAATCAACTCACGATCAATAGTCCACAATGTCAAATGAATTAGATTTCGGATACTATATTCCAAAATACATAGTTCCGTGGAGATATTAAAAGATTCTTTTGACTGTTTAAAGGTGACTTTCTTTTGAATTTGATTGAAAGCATGTGCAAAGATACACACTAAGCATAATGTCTGGTCTTGAGCTTGTAAGATATAGTATGATCCAATCATTCCTCTATACTTTGTCTCATTCGTAGCTTTGCCTTCTTTGTCTTTATCAAGTTTAGTTTTAGTGTACATGGGAGTACCCATCGGTTTAACATTCTCAAAATGATATTTCTTGATTAGTTCCTTTGTGTATTTATATTAGCTAATGAAGATTCCTTTTTCTGTTTTTTTGATTTGTAATCCAAGAGAGAATGATGATTCTCCCATCATGCTCATTTCAAACCTCCCTGCATTAATACTGAGAATTCTTCACAGAAGGATGGATTAGTAGTACCATATATTATGTCATCAACGTATATTTTCACTATGAGTAAATCATTCTCCTTTCTTTTAATAAATAAGGTTTTATCAACCTTTTCTCTTTTAAAGTTATTCTCAAATAGAAAGTTACTTAACCTCTCATACGATGCTCGAGGAGCCTACTATAAACCATACAGAGCGTTGGTTAACTTCATCACGTAATTCGAATGGTTTTCATCCTCAAAACCTGAGGGTTACTTAACAAATACTTCTTCGTTAATAGAACCATTTAAGAATGCACTTTTAACATCTATTTTGGAACAACTTGAATTTTCTATAGCATGCAAAAGCGAGTAAAATTATAATCAATTCTTGTTTAGCAACAGGTGCATAAGTTTCATTAAAATCAATATCTTCCTATTAATTTTAGCCTTGAGTTCCAAGTTTAGCTTTGTTTCTTACCACCTTACCATTTTTGTCAAGTTTGTTTTGAAAAAACTATTGAGCCCCAACGATTAACTTGTTTTGAGGACGAAAAACTAGATTCCAGACTTTGTTTTTGTCAAATTGATTCAGTTCTTCTTTTATAGCTGAAACCTAGTTTTCATCAGTAAGGGCCTCTTCAACAAAGTTTTATTTATGATATGAGAGCAACAAAGTTGTTCTTGAACGATGATCTTGTTCTTAGACTTTCTGAGGGGTCTCCCAAAATGTATTTATATGTATCTTGACCTCTCCATTCTTTTGATGTTTTTCTTTGCATATAGGCTCTTGCTGAAAGGAAGGAGCCTGCTTCATTATGGCTTTAAAAGGTCCTTCTTGATCTTGTGATTATGAAGGTGTTATAAGTGTAGTTTGAGTCTCTAATGTATTTTTAGGAACCATAGGGTGCTCTTCATCATCTGAATTAGTTGCTATTGTTGAAGGTAATGCTTCATTAAATTCCACATGTATTAATTCTTCTATCTTGTGTGTTCTTTTATTATATACTTTGAATCATTTATTAGTAGTACTGTAGCCCAAGAAAGTAGCTTCGTTTGATCTCACATCAAACTTTCCAAGGTTGTCTTTTCCATTATTTAGAACCAAACACTTGTAGCCAAAAACTTGAAAGTAAGCAACATTTGGTTTTCTTCCTTTCCATAACTTATAGGGGGTCTTTTTTAGAATAAATCTTATAAGACATCTGTTAAGTACATAACATGTCGTGGATACTACTTCTGTCCAGTATCCAAAAGGTAGTCCACTTTCACACAGCATGGTCCTGGCCATATCAACCAAAGTTTTGTTCTTTCTCTTTACAAATCCATTTTACTGAGGTGTCCTTGGACAAAAGAAGTTGTGAGTTATACCATTACTGTCACAAAATTCTGCAAACTTTCTGTTATGAAATTCTTCTATATAATCGTTGTGAATTGAAATGATACAATAGCCTTTTTCTATCTAAATTGTTCTGCAAAACTTCTCAAACACTTCAAAAGCATCATCCTTATTTGATAGGAAACAAACACATGTAAATTTGGAGTAATCATCTACTAGAACAAAATCATAATGTTTTCCACCAAAACTCTGAGTCATAGTGGGACCAAATAAATCCGTGTGCACAAGTTCAAGTGGTTGGTTAGTAGACATACTATTTTTAGGAGGAAAGCTACTTCTGTCTTGTTTACCTTTTAACCAAGCATCATAAACCTAATTGCTCTCAAATTTCAAATTTCGTAGTCCTCCTACTAACTCATTTTGGACAATTTTCACATAATGTTTATACTAGCATGTTCGAATCTCCTATGCCAAATAAATGAATCCTTTTTTAAAGAGACAAAACACTTATCACTTTGTGAGGATGTATCTTCCAGTTGAGCATAATATATATTTTGATTTCTAGGACTAATAAACACAATATTATCATTATAAATATTGATAATTTCACAATGAGATGCATAGAAAATGACTTTGTAACCCTTTTCATATAGCTTACTCACACTCAACAGGTTATGTTTCAAACCATCAACAAATATTATCAATAGAGCTAGAGTTAGAATCACCAATTTTACCAACTCCGATGACCTTTACTTTATTTTTATCTACAATGATAACATTACCTTTGTCTTTCCTTTCAATATATTTGAAATGCGATATTTCACCTGTCATGTGTCTCGAACAACCGCTATCAACTATCCATTGATTTTCTTTTGACTCTGTTTTGAAACATATCTCATCGTCTCCTGATTTAGCCATGAAGCTAACGCTTCTGACTTCTTTTAGTTCTTCTTCTTCAAAGTTATCATAATCCTCATTTGACCAGGCTACAGTCATCGCTTGCTTTTTGGATTTTTTATTCCCCGACTTGTCCTTTTGAAGAAGAGGACATTCTGGTCTTATGTGTCCAAGCTTCTTGTAGTGATAACATATGATTTAATTGTTTTGTGTATTGCTATTGTTGCTACTACCTTTTGATAGGAACCTATTATTTACAGCTTTCTTATTTCCTTCTCTTTTCTTCATCAGCTTCTTTTTATAAAAGCGAGCATATTTTTTAACCATAAAGTTAAACTCGTCATCTCCATCTATTTGTAACTCAATGTCACTTTCATCACCATTTGATTCGTCAGTTGCTTTCAGTGCCATTTCTTTTATGTAGGAGGATCCTTCATCTTGTCTAAGTTTGGTTTCATGGATCATCAAATTTTCTCGTAGCCATTCAAGTGAAATAGTGTCTAGATCGTTCGTCGTCTTTAGAGATGACACCTTAGGTCTCCATTCTTTTAGTAGTGACCTCAGAATCTTCGTGACGAGCTTGTCATTAGGATATATTTTCTCAAGTTTTTTAAGGTCATAATGATGTTGTTGAAGCATCCGAAGAATTCATCTATGGTCTCCCCCTATTTCATGTCAATAGTTTTGTATTGATGCACTAAAAGACTTATTTTATGCTTCTTTATGTCATTTGTTCCTTCAAAGGTGGCTTGTAGTTTTTCCTACATTTCTTTTGTTGTAAAGAAATAGGATATCTTTTCATATTCTTCTAGATATAACGCACATATTAGGTGATGTTTTGCTTTAGCATTTAGTTGTGCATTTCTCCTGTCAGCATCATTCTATACTTTTACATTATTGGAAGTGAGAATTATAGCTCCAGATTGGATATCTACAGATTGGAGATATATGGTCATTCTCTCTTTCCAGTATGAGTAATTGTTTTTATTAAAGTAAAGAGGTTTTGAGACGGATTGTCCTTCAAAACTTCTTAAGGGGTTTGTCATAATCTATCACATGTTGTAAAACACAATAAATGTGAAACCTCACTCTGATACCAAATGCTAAAGCAAACACAGGAAAGAGAGGAGGTGAATTGTGTGTGACTAAATTTTTTTTTCGCAAGTTGCTTTCAATTCATATAAAGATAGAGGCTTGTTAAAACACAAAACAATAGGAGCCTCTCAAACAATAGTAGCCTATTAAATGACAAGAATCTGCTAAAGTATGAGTCTTATTGAAATATTAAAAAAGGCATTCGTTACAAAGAACGGAACCGTTAACAAATCGAAAACAGAAGGAACCTAATATAAAAGTGAAGGAGCCTCTTGCTAAAATGAACACACATAATATAAAGCGAAAATATAAAAAATAAAGAGAGAGAGAGAAGAAGGAAGCAGTTGATTTCTACTGGTTCGGCTTAAAACCCCAGCTTACGTCCAATCCCCAAGTATTCAACTTAAGTGTTTCACTATAAAATCAAGTAGTAATTTGACGAGCCTCTCCAAGCTCACAAGTTAATATTTTTCAAGGTTCTTCAACCTTCCATACTAGTAGTATTTCACTAACCTCGACAAGCTCTCAAATAAAAATGAGGTTTGTTCGATATGAGCTTCAGTAATCTCTATCAATATAATTTCACTTTCTAATGCACAAGACAATTTTTTACAAAGATATCACTTTCAAGAATGTATATGCTTTTGGTGAGTTTTGATAATGTAACTTCACAAGCTTTTATATCGTTTCGTTGTTTTTCATAATTACGTTAGCTCTTCCTTATACAATCAATTTCTTCAACTAGTCATTGCTTTATATTGCATCCTTATTCAATTGGATATATTTAAATCTGAATAAATTTGATGTTATCTTTTCCGAAAAATCTTTCAGTAATCACGGGGCTAATATACGTCCTTCATAATTAGTAGGATCCTTTTGGATAAAGCATTTTTAATAAGGTAAGTTCATAATGAAGGTTCCTGCAAGAAAGAAAGTGTATTTCTTATGATTTTATTTACTTTTAAGAATAAGACCATTAATTATACAAGGAAATAAATCCAAATTAAATTTTGAAATATTATATAGGTATCATCAAAATCGTTAATCATAATCCTTAAGCTAACAGCCACCATCTTTACCAAAAAAAACTTACAAAGTGGGTACCATCAAATCAGAATTACATATTGGAATCAATAGAAAATGATCTCCAAGATAATAAAAAAAGGGCTTTATGAATGGTTATTAAAGCTAGCAACTTTATAAGAATGATGAACTAAGTGTTCCAATCAATTTTTGGGTAGATTATAGGTGATATATTTTGATGGTATATTAAGATATAGTAAGATTACAAAAGATCACATATTATATCTTCAATAATATTTAATAGTTTTGAGGCAAGAGAAATTTTATGTCAACTTAAAGAAGTGTTCTTTCATGAAACCAAGTGATCAACATTTTGATTTTATTATATCCTACCGAGAAGTGGAGAAAGATCTTAAGAAGATTATGATCATCCTTCATTGGCCTATTTTAAAAGATAGGTGAGATACGAAATTTTTCATGGCCCAGTAATATTTTATAGTTGATTTATTCATAATTTTAGTGTCATAAGGACACTCATAACGGATTTTATAAAGAAATAAAATTTTACTTTGTCAAATACAACAATTAAGGCCTTCAAAACAAATAAGAAAAATAAGATCAAATCTCTTGTTTTGTAACTTCCAGATTTTCTAAAATATTTGAAGTTACTTATGATGCATATCATGTAGGAATTAGAGGCATATTTAGCTAATAAGGACATGTAATTGGTTACTTTAATGAGAAGTTAAGTGAAGAAAAACAATGATGTTTGACATGTACAAAGAATTTTATGCAGTGGTATGCTCTCTTTCCAATTGGCATCACTATCTCTCATAAAAGGAGTTTATTCTATATTTGGAACATAAATCTTTTAAACACTTCATGATAGAATTTGAATAAAAGATAGGTCTTATGGAGTGATCTTTTTAACAATTTAACTTTATTATTGAACATTGAACAAGAGTAAGAATAAGGAAATAAATACATCGGAAAAAGCCATTTGTTTAACACTTTAGTAGTAAAAGTTGATGGATTTGAAAATTAAAAATAAAATATGATTTATACTAAGATTTTGAGATAATTTATTCAAAAATTACAACTGGACAAAGGGACAACCACTTCCCATTTATGATCCATGACACCTACCTTTTTGTAGGAATTGACTTTGCCTATATGATATATCTACAAGAGAATATATAATTTAAGAATCATATGGAGGAGGGTTAACATATCACTTTGGAAGAGATAAAACCATATCAATGGTTGAAGTTTTTAACCCTCTTTAAAGTGAGACATGTTTAAGGTTATATTAGAATGTCAAACATATCAATTAGCTAAATGAAAAAAAAAAGTGAAATTATAGATTATACACATTATTTGCTATGCCTCGTGAAATATGATATGATATAAGTATGGGTTTTGTCTTGAGAGTGCCTAATTCTATAAAAGGCTACGATTCCATTTTTATGGTGGTGGATCAGTTTTCAAGGATGAGACATTTCATTATATATTCCAAAAATTATAATTTTATGCATATTGGTAAACTCTTCTTTAAGCAGGTTGTAAGTCTTTACAGATTATCTTTAATCATTATCTCTAATTGTGACGTGAAATTTATAAGTTATTTTATAAGAAGTTTATTGAAAAATATTGAACAATAAGCTTTAGTTTTCAAGTTCCTTCCATCCACAAACCAATAGGTAAATTGAGGTGAAGAATAAAAGCATAAAGGTGTGGGGTTGAGATGTTTGGTGGGGGATAGTATGAACAATTTAAGACCTAATTCTTCCTATGACAAAATTTACATATAAAAATTCCTATAATTAAAAAACATAATATGATTGACCGGTTCAACAGTGAAAACGTTGAACTGTGTAACTTTTTGGTTTAGTTTTAAGTTTTTTGGTTCGATTTACTTTCATCACTTTGTTTTTTTAATCGATCAATTTTTGTAAATTAATAAGTTATTATAAATTAAAATAAATTAGTTAATTTCATTTAACAATCTCTTTTTTTAATTGAACTTCAAATTTTGTTGATAGGTAAGAACAATCTCTTTCAATCATAAACAATCTCTGTCAATCATATTTTAAATCCTTTAATTTTATTCAATGTTTAACTGATTTTACGACAGTCTAATACCAATTGAACCTTTGAAACCTTAAACATATTTTCTTATAGGTTAAATTTTTAATCCAATTTTTAAAACATCAAAAACTCTGTAAATAACACAATTGACAAAATCCTTTTAAGATAACTTTTGGAATTAAACTAATGAAACCTAAGATAATTTTTGGAATTCAACTAATGAAACCTATTGATTTGGTTCCTTTACCATAAATAATAAGAGTTAGATTTAAAATTGATTGTTTTGCCAAACACAAGATAAATATCTTTTATAAGGTATAAGGGAAGAAAACAACTGGCAACTTAACTTATGAAGAATATAATTGCCAATAGAATTTAATGAAGTAGATATGAAAATAGCTCAGTAGGAATTTTTCTAAGGAAATATAAGAAATTTCATTTGTTGGACCCCCGTTTGTTTTCGGAATCCAACTCTTGCGAAATCATGAAACGTGAGCGTATTCATATGAAATCTACTAAACCATCATCTATTCTTCTTCTTGCTCTGATACCACTAATGTTAGATCACGCTTGTTCCCGGAACCCAACTCTTGCTTTAATACCACTAATGTTAGATCCCGTTTGTTTTCGGAACCCAACTCTTGCTCTGATACTATAACTGTTGGATCCTTTTTTTGGAACCCAATCTTACTTTGATACCAGACATGTTGGACCCCGCTTATTTCTGGAGCTCAACCTCTTGCTTTGATACCAAAATTGTTGGGTCCGATTTTCGGAGCCCAACAATCCAAAACATCATAAGACGTGAGTGTGCATATTACCTTGAAGGGTTGTTGCATTGAAACCTCATTAGCCATCATCAGTTCATCTTCATTCTCATAACAACCCAAAAATTTCCTCACAATTTGTTCAATGGCGTGCCCATACAAATCAAACTCATTTCTCCTAATTCAGAACAGATTTTGGGAAACTTCAAAATAGAATTTCAATTTGCTTCTTCTAAGCAATTGTACCTTTAAGTCTATAGTTTGTTTTTCAGCAAGAACCATCTTAATCGGAGCTCTATAGATCAAGATATGATGAAAAAGGCAAAGTCTGTTCCTACCCCATTCATGCTCTCCCAACTGACCCCTCACTTTCTCTCCATTAAACTTTCTCAAATCAACTCCAAAAGATACCAAGGGACCAGGAGATTGGATCTAGCCGTATATGGAGAGATAGAGACATGTGTTAAGAATCTATTGGTTAAAGAATCACTTCATTTGGAGGTCAGATGAGGAAGTTATGACCAAAAGAATCCAACATGTCTAAGTCCTCATTCATATTGTACCTGTCTTGGCGCAATTGCCATAATTTTTGCTACCAATTTCGGATTGAGTTTATTCTTAGACAATTTGAAAGAGGATATTGAGATCTAAAATTTTATGAGGAACACAAAACAATATTTTGCCTTTAAAAGGATTAAAAATTGCAATTTACTGTAACCATCTCATGAATGTCCGTTCTACCTAGATTAATCCAGTTTTCCCTTGGAAGTCAGAACACACATTTTACTCTCATGAAAAACTTGAAATTTATCTCAACTTCACTTTCTCTAATTCAACATCATTCATAACAATTCAACTACCAATTGAAATTTACCAAACTCTCAACCTCAATTTGTTTGACTCTTCATATTCAACAACATCTCATCATTCATAAAATTCCTATCTTTCTTTTCCATAGTGCCTCACTTATATACATAACAATAGTTCATGCTCAAGATTCATCATCTCAAGTTGATAACTTCAAGAATACCTAATTTTAACTCAGCATCATCCATGCACAATTCATATTTTAAATCCATACACAAATCCATATTTCATTAACATCATAAGATAAGTATTTTCAAAGCTTTAATGGCATCTTATGTCACAATACATAATCAATATCAAAACCCAAAATACAAAAGATGTAAAACCCAATAGTTCTTGAAACGCATCTAAAGTCTTGCTTTTACAAAATCTAACTTCAAATACAAAAATATGCATAATCGAAATGTTGCCTTAACTCTTGATTTCTCGATCTCATTCTCTTCACCTGAAGATGGGATGGAAATGGGGTGAGCTTGAAAGCTTGTGAATAACAACTTATAATGGAAAAATAAACAAAACCATTCAAAAGTTCATTGTCACAGAAAATTCTTGTTGAAATCCATAAAACATTTGTTTCTTAAATTCTCATCATATAATCAAAATTTTCAAACCACAAAACATGAACGCATCAAACTTGTTCACATATCATAAGCACATCAGAATGGTTTGGGTAGATCCATAAACATGATGAACTACATAATTCCACATAATGGTCTTGTGTAGTCGTAAACTTGAAGGAGTCCATAAAAGAGCTCCGCGTCACTAGTGAGCAG
>JANVCL010000213.1:6732629-6753701 GCA_026546855.1 Erythroxylum incrassatum | reverse complement strand
TATCTTGAGTTGTAGAACTCCGATTGAGGTAATTCTTTCACCAAATTGAACAAGAGATATAAAGCTATGATTTCTATAAAGAAATCAAAATGAATTTGAGATTTTAAGTTTTCCAAATTCGGTGTACGCATAGGAGAAATAAGTTCAAGCAGGGTGATTAGGTAGTATGGGCACACTATGGGACTATTGTAAGTGAATTTTTGGATCGTTATGAGCATGAAGATGAATTGATGATGTTCATATGGATTGAAAAAAATATTATAACCCTTCAAGGTTACACACACGCTCAGGTTTCACGATTAAGCTCAAGGCTTCATCAGTAAGCAAGAGAGTTGGGTTCCGAAAACGAGATCCAACAACAACAGAAACATCTATGGTAGGAACATAGATGGACATACCAGTTAATTTACCATTGAGTTTGACAAAACCTTTCCAACAGCCTAATTCATCATAAAAGCAGAAACCAGATAAGTAATTAGTCAAGCAAAGTCCAATAGAATTAGAGCTTAGACTCCAACAAGTATGACACATGTTGACCCCTGAAATTTTTTCATTGAAGTTAAGCATGATTTAAATAATTTTTTAGGTTTTGATAGATTAATTACTTTGGAGTTATTTAATTATGATAAAGTTAGTAGGATTTATAGTAAGATTGTATAAGGGCATTCTTAGAAGATTACTTAAGGTTAAAAGACATCAAGCATGAAAAGAGGGGCAAAGTGGACTTTGCACACTCATTAAGGGTATTATAGGAAGATGAAATATGGTCTTGCATTTAAGAGAAGAAAAAATGTGAATTGAAGATAAAAAGAAGAGAAGAACCAAAAATAAGAGGGAGAGAAGTGAAGTTTCAGTGGTTTGAGAGAAAAGGAAGAGAGTTGAGCTAGGGTTTCAATATTTCTTAGCCTTCAAAAGAAATTTTAAGGTGGTTCAAGAAGATAAAGAGGTAGAGGAAGATAAGAGTTTTCATTAGACCCAAGAAAATCTTAATTTGGTGAAGAATCCAGGTAAGACATTTTGAATCTTTGGACTTTTGGAAGGATTTTAGTTCATGGAGTTTAGAAAATGCTTGGGTTCTTTTTTTGGTTGAAAAAGAGAATCCATTAAGATGAAACACTGAGTTCAAGTACAACAATACAGCAGGAAAATAAGAAGGAAGAAGCAAAACACTCAAGAGAACTAACATCAGTAGCCTCGCTAGCATCTCACTTCAATCCTCAACAATCAAGGCAATGCTGGCAATCCATCTCGGCTCAAGATGCCAACCAAAGAAGATGGGGGTGATAATACCCAATTACCTAAGCACATCTTCTTCCGAGCCTGCTTTGCTAACCAATCAGCTGCTCTGTTAGCTTCCCGATTAATTAGCACAAAGTCAATACCCTATAAATGTTGTAATCTATACAGTATGTCTGAAATGTATGGATGAATTTTCCATTTGCAATTCCCTTTATTCTTAAGAATTTCAGAATGCATAATGTGTGAATCCAATTCAATCTGTACATTATGATAACCCTGCCTCTCCAACAACTTCACTCCTTCATACACAGTCCTAGCTTCAGCCTCAAGTGCGGAATCTGCAGTGCAATCTGAGGCTAGACCATCCACAATAGATCCTTCAGCATTCCTAAGTAGCACTGCCCAACCTGCATTGTTGGCTTTAAAATAGCCATCACAATTCAACTTCAAAAACCATCAACTGGTGCAATCTAATAACTCTGTTGAGATGGCATCTTCTGCAGTCCCTCCTGTAGCCGTATAGAGTTACAATCATTCAACAAAGCAATGCTTTTCTCTATACATTTAAACGGATCAGGGCTAACCTTCTAAAAAACCACCTTACCCCTCTGCTTCCAGATATTCCAAATCAAAGCAGCAATAAACATCATAGGAGAAGGACCCGAATTAGACTTCTTAAAGGACTCACTCAAATCCAGCAGCCATGCATCTAAAGTAGACAACCCTTCCCGTGAGATTTGTAACCCCAATGCACAACCAGACCACACACATTGTGTCCAAGCGCATAATAACATTATATGCTCAATAGTCTCAGATTCACAACAGCATATAGGACACAAGGGATCAGTGTGTACTGATTTAAGGACCAAATTAGAGTTAGTAGGCAATATATTTCTAAGGGCTTTCTAGAGAAATACCTTAACCTTGGGTGGAAGAGTGATTTGCCAAAGCCATTGCCAAAGAGACCTGTCCATCGAATGAGAAGGGGCTGCTTTACCTAAGTGTGAATCCATTGCAGCTTGTTTCAATATCTGATAACCCACTTTAGCTGAATAAACCCTATTGGAAGCTACTGACCAAATAAATCTATCTGAAGAACCTTTACTACATAAAGGAATGCTTTGGATCTGTCGTTGTTGGTTTTCAGTAAGGTAGTCACTCATAGCTGCAAGCTTCCAGTGTTCAGCATGGAAATCAATTAAGTCTGCCACTTGCTGAGGAGCACCAGTAGGAAGGCCTTCAGGTTTAGGCACTGATCTACCCTGAATCCAAGGTTCTTCCCAAATATTGATGGTTCGACCATCCACAACCTACCGCTGAATATGCTGCTTCAAGAAATCCCTCCTTGTCAATAAACTAGTCCAAATCCAAAAAGCACGGGACCCTTTTTTTGCCTGCAAACAAGAGGTTTTAGGAAAGTATTCTGGAATCAATTTTTGTGATTTTGCAATGTGACATTTTCAATTGGATTCCTATTGAATGGGGTTTTTCCATTGTTGAAACAAATCAAGAAAGGCAAGAGCAACAAGAGGAGAGGCATTTTTGAATAAGTCTTTAAGCAAGGAAATCAAGGTTGGTACATGTTTATAATAGTGTAAATAAGCCACTAAAGGTTTCTTTGAATCAAGGAAGTTTAATGATTTCAATTGCATCATAAGTACTGCATCTATTGCTTTTGAATGATTTGAAAAATTGCAATATATTGTTATATGAATTTTGTGATGATTATGAAAAGACTTTGAAATTGATTTTGGAAAAGATAACATATTTACGAAATCATGTTTTCGGAAATGGTTTTTGAAATATCTCATGTTTATGAAAAATCATGTTTTAGAAAAGTCCCATTTTGGGCAATACGTTTACAAGATGTGAATTACATGTTATCTGGGTTTGGTGTGGTCCATTTCAAGAATATCACGTGCACATTGACCAAGTTAAATGCTTTGGAGAGATACTTTGGAGAGTGTAATTAGTGATATTAGAACTTTGGGTGATGTGAGGAAGACCATGTAGAAACCCTTCTTTTGATTTAGTTTGACTAAATCCCTCTATTAGAGTCAAAGCTCAGCTTTGATTGAACGTTGACCGAACCCATCATCTAATTTAGTTTGACTGAATCCCTCCATCTGAGTCAAAGCTCAGCTTTCACTACAACCTTTGTCTGAACCTTTGATTGATTCCACGTCTGATTATAGATCGAACCTTCGTTTGATTCCTTCTGAGACTGAACCTTTGTTGGTTCATTTTGGACTGAGCCATCGTTTGATGCATCATTGACTAAGCCATCGTCCACTGCATCATTGACTAAACCCTTTACCTGATGCATAATTGATTGAATCCTTCGTCTGATGCATCATTAAGCAAGCCATCGTCTTATGCATCATTAACTAAATCCTTTGTCTGATCCAATTGTGATAAGCCCTTCGTCTAATCCAATTGTAGAAACCCATCATTTGATTCCATTTTGACCAGCCCATCGTCTGATTCCCTTTTGACCAAGCCATCATTTGATTCATGTTTGACTGAGCCTTCGTCTGATTCGGACCAAGCCTTCGTCCAATTTCATGTTTAACCAAGCTTTCGTTTGATTCACTTTAGACCAAGCCTCCGTTTGATGCTTCTTTAACCAAGCCTCCATTTGATGCTTCTTTGACCAAGCCTCCGTCTGATGCTACCAAGCATCCGTCTACGTCTAGCTTAGACACGACTGTCTGTTTCATCTCTGTCTTACTTCGACGCGTGTCATTCATCTTCGTCTTGCTTAGATTCGTCTATCTGCTTTGTCTGCATATTGCTTCGAGGTGTACCCTTCATCTACGTCTGGCTTAGCTGCATCCGTCTCCTTTGTCTAATCAATTTGCTTAGATGTGTCTGCTTCATTTGATCCATATGCACCTTTGGAAATTTGACCTGAACATAATCAATTTTTTTGGCCATAACTTCTTTGTTTGACCTCTAAAAAATGTGATTCTTGAACCAATAGTTTGCTAACATATTTCTCTATCTCTCCACATAATTTGATAGCATTTGGTGGGGATTCGAAAAAGATTGATGGAAAGGAAGTGAGGGTATCTGTTGGAAAAGTATGAATTGGATATTTTACTGAACATACTTCAGTATTTTGATGATATCTTGATCATTAGAACTCCGAATGAGATGATTCTTATTTCAAAACGAAATAGATACATGAAGCTTTAATTTTTCTGAAGAAATAAAATTTTAATTCAGGCTCTAAGACTTTCAATTTCTAGATGGAAGTTGAGTATAGTGCACTGTTTTAGTTTAATAATAGTTCGAAAGTGTTTAGGCTATAACTTTTAGATTGCTAAACCAAATTGAATACTTTTAGTGTCGTTAGAAACTTAAGACAATGGGGAACAAATGTTCTGAAGAAGTCAAAGTGTAATTCTGGTTTGAGGTTTTCCAAAATCTGTTTTGAAATAGGAGAAATGAGTTTGATTATGGAGCTACAATTATTTAAAAAGAAAAAGAGTCAAGTGTTGTTTTGGTGAATGAGTTGTGTGAGCACACCATTGAACAAATTGCAAGGTAAATTTTTGGGATGTTATGAGAATGAAGATGAATTGATGATTGCTATAAGATTTCACTAAAATGACCCTACAGGGTAATAGGCTAACATTCATGACTCTATATGAGTTGGGCTCCGAAAACAGGGTCTAATAGATGTGATATCAAAGTCCAGAATTAAGATCTTACATGGGTGTTTTTGAAATACATGTCAAGATACATCCATTTTAGTCATGTCATAATAGACAGTAGCGACTGATCCCTAGCCTAAGTCACATATGTATGAGTCACACACAAGAGCGATTGTTAAGAATTTGGGATGATAAAATTAGTAAGAAAAACGATACTCTTTCATGACATGAGAAAATGAAAGTTGTGGATAATTAGACATGGGAAATAGTACATAGTCAGATATCATAAATAATGGTTCAATGCAATTGTATTGGAGGATGTGTTATTAAATATGACATAAGAATTGAACTGTGGTAATATGTCCCTGAATGTGATACTGATATGAATGTATTGTCATGGATTATTTGAGGAATATAGGGATATAAGTATAAATGATGAGATTGGAGTGTACAAGAAGATTGCAATGAAAACTTAACCTTGATATAATCTTAAGAAGAGGAAATTGGAACCAAAGTGGTTGTTTGATGAATATGACAAGAGTTATGATCAACCATAAGAAGATATTAGTGAAATAGAGATCAGAATTTCATAATGATTACGCATCAATAATTTTGAATTGATTAAGGATATACATATGGAAGACGAAGAAAATGACAATAGGAAAATGAGACAAAAATAAGGAAATAGTAAAGGGGAAATGAAATAGACATAAATGACTTTTTCAGGAGATGAATGATATATAGTAAGGAAAAAGTTAGAAATGCTTCAGAGATATGATTTTAATGTATGAATGAGATCTAAGTATCATTTGTGTAAGATATAAATTGGTGAATTGTTGGAGATAAATTTGTGGAAAAAATGGGATGACTTTGATGATACACACCTAAGAATATGCAATAGTAATTATTTTTACTACTTCAATGAGTTTTGGTAATTAGAACATTATGAACTTGTAAGAATGATAAAGATATGTTTTCTTAAGGTATTAAGAATGATTGATAATGTGATGATAATAACAGCTAATTGATAAAGATTACATGAATAGTATAGATGATAGTAGCAAGAAATCTTCTTTGGAAGAAGAATTTCATTGAATTAGGTTAAGTAGATCAGATAGTTTATATTAAGAATGATCAATGAAAGAAAAAATCAGAAATGAATATGTAATGATTTAAAAGTGAGTATTGGAGTACTACACTTGATAAAGACAAAAGCATAAAATGTAAAATATGCTATTATGATTGATGTAAATTATCCAACTATGTGATTGGATTCTTGACTTTGAGGTGATATTTTTGCTAATATGAGGAGATATACCCCTGCCTATTGATCAGTCAGCTAAGAATTTCGAGGACAAAATTCTTTTAAGAGGGGGAGAAATATTAGCCTCCAAAATTTTTTCATTGAAGTTAAGCATGATTTAAATAATTTTTGAGGTTTTAATAGATTGATTATTTTAGAGTTATTGAAGTATGTCAAAATTAGTAGGATTTATCGCAAGTTTAATTGAATTAAGGTAGCAAGATTGTATAAGGGCATTCTTGGAAGATTACTTAAGGATAAAAGACATAAAGCATGAAAGGAGGGGCAAAGTGGATTTTGCACACTCATTAAGGGTATTATAGGAAGACGAAATGTGCTCTTGCAGTTAAGAGAAGCAAAAACGTGAATTGAAGCTAAAAAGAAGAGGAAAATCGAAAATAAGAGAGAAGTGAAGTTTCGGTGGTTTGAGAGAAAAGGAAGAGAGTTGAGCTAGGTTTTCTATTTTCTTAGCCTTCAAGAGAGATTTTAACGTAGTTCAAAAAGAGAAAAAGTTAAAGGAAGAGAAGAGCTTTCATTAGAGCCAAGAAACTCTTCATTTGGTGAAGAATCAAGGTAAGATCATTTAGAATCATTTGGATTTTTGGAAGGATTTTAGTTCATAGAGTTTAAAAATACTTTGGTTTAAGTATTTTAGAATCAACTTTAGTGATTTTGCATTGTGAGATTTTTAATTAGATTCCTATTGAATGGGGTTTTGTCATTGTTGACGGAAATCAAGAAAGGCAAGAGGAACAAGAGAAGAGGCATTTTTGAACAAGTCTTTAAGCAAGAAAATCAAGGTGGGTACATGTTTAAAATAGTGTCAATAAGCCACTAAAGGTTTCCTTGAATTAAGGCGAAGCTTAATGATTTCAATTGCATCATAAATTTTGCATTTATTGCTTTTGAATGATTTGAGAAATTGCAATATGTTTTTATATGAATTTTGTGATGATTATGAAAAGACTTTGAAAGTGATTTTTGAAAATATAACATGTTTATGAAATCATGTTTTCTAAAATGGTTTTCAAAATATCTAATATTTATGAAAAATCAAGTTTTGAAAAAGTTCCATTTAGGAAACACGTTTATAAGATGTGAATTACATGTTATATGGGTTTGGTGTAGTCCATTCAAGAATGTCATGTGCACGTTGACCAAGTTAAAGACTTCTTCCGCCTGCCCGCTAGTGGCACGGAACTCCTTCATAGACTCCGTCATGTTTACGTTTACACAAAACCACTATCTAGGATTGTGATAGTACGTCAAGATTATAAATACACAGGACCATTATGTGAAAATGTATAGTTCGCATGTTTTTGGATCCACCCAAACCATTCTGATGTGCTTATGATTTGTGAATAAGTTTGATGCATTAATGTTTTGTAGTTGTAAATTTGACTATATGATGAAAATTTTTTAAACAAGGGCTTTATGGATTTCAATAAGGATTTTTTTTACAAGTTACTGTTTTCAAAGGTTTTGCTTATTTTTCCGTTATCAATTGTTACCCAAGAGTTTTAAGCTCACCCCCTTTTCTTCCCATCTTCAGGTGATATGATAGCAATGAGATCAAGTGATCAAAAGCATAAAGGAATTACTCCAAATTTGTTTATTGAGTAAATTAGGTTAGATGTTAGACCCCGATTCTGGAACCCAACTCTTGCTTTGATACCACATCTATTGGATCCTGTTTCCGGAACCCAACTCTTGCTCTAGTACTATAAATGTTGGATCCTCCTTGATTCCGGAATCCAACTCTTGCTCTAATACCATACATGCTGGATCCCACTTGATTTCAAAATCCAACTCCTGCAAAAACATGATACTGAGCATATTATCCTCTAGAGTTATTTTTATGAACCCTAACTAGCCATCATCAGTTTATCTCCATTATCATAACTTCCCAAAAATTTCCTCATAATTTGTTCAATGGCGTGCCCACACAAATCAATCACTATGCCCAAACTCATTTCTCCTATTTTAGAACAGAATTTGGAAATCTCCAAACTTGAATTTCAATTGGAATTCTTCATAAAATTTGTTTCCCGTTGTTTTAAGTTTGTAATGACACCAAAATCATTCAATTTGGTTCAGTAGTCTGAAAGTTATACCCCAAACATTTACGAACTATTATTATACTAAATAGTACACTATACTCAACTTCTATTTAGAAATTGAATGTCTTAGGGACTGAATTAGCACTGTATTTCTCTGACAATTTGTATCCTTAAGTCTCTAATTTATTTAGAGACAATAATCATCTTATTTTGAGCTCTACAGATCAAGATATCATCAAAATATCAAAGTATGTTCAGTAACATAATCAATTCATGCTCTTCCATCGATTCCCTCACTTCCTTTCCATCAATATTTTTCAAATGACACCAAATGCTACCAATTTTTATGGAGAGGTATCAAAAATGTCTTATAAATCTATTGCTTCAATAATCACCTCATTTGGAGGTCGGATGAGGAAGTTATGCCTGAAAGAATCAAACATGTTTATATCCTCAATCACATCGTACCTATCTTGGCGTAGTTGTCATAACCTTCAATGCAGATGTCTAATTGAGGTCTTGTTTAGATGGTTTGAAAAAGAACTTCTAGATCTACAACTTTTATGGAGAACTAAAAATGATATTCTACCTCTAAAAGGGTCAAAATTGCGATTTATTGTAGCTATCCTGTGAATGTTGGTTTCACGAACATTATCGGCCCTATGGTGGCTTCCAGACCTGAGAAGGTTTGTTTAACGAACCTAATGTACATTTAACTGACATGCACTGGTCTGGGGGTGTTTTTACACCCAAGAAGGTCTGTTTAGCGAACCTAAAGTCCGTCTAACGGACATTGGTGATCCAAAGCCTCTCTAATGGTTCTTACATCCATTCTAACATCATATTCACTTATAATCTTCCCAAATTCACTTCTTCTACTGTAATACCACTTCTTAAACATTCAATTACCAAAATGATTTCATAAATCTCCCAAATCTCAACTCATCCTATTCATCAAAACCACAAATTCTCATCATTTACCATAGTTGTCCTGTGCATACATTCTATGCAGCATCACATCTTGTAACAATCATATCTTTTCACTACGGTATTCAAAAATTACAAACTTTATATCTTTGGAAAGCTAGAAAGATCATCTACAAGCTCCAAGAAGAAATTTTGACCAATTCTACCTAGATTATTCCAGATTTTTCCTGAAGTCAATTCACAAAATTTTAGTTATGAAAAACTTGAAATTTGTCCCAAATTCATTTCCTTAACTAATGCAACATCATGCTTATCCATTCATAATTCCTATTTTCTTTTCCGTAACATGTCACTTATGTATATATATATATATATATAACAATTCATGTTCAAAATCATCAACTCAAGTTGATAACTTCTTCAAGTGTACTTAATTCCAACTTAATCTCATCCTTAATTAATTCATATTCCAACTCCACCTCATCCATACACAAATTCACATTTCAAATCCATACACAAATCCATATTCATTAACATCATAAATTAAGAGTTTTATAAACTTCAATGGGCATTCTGAGCCATAATACAATATTTCGTAAAATTCCAAAATACGTAAAATACTTGAACTATAATTGCTCAACATGCAACTACAGCCTTGTTTTACATAAATTATTCCAAAACAAAACAAAACATGCAAATCCGGAGTAATGCCTTGACTCTCTTTCACTCTGTCTCTTGCTCATCACCTGGAGATGGGACAGAAATGGGGGTGAGCTTAAAAAGCTCGTGGGTAACAAATTTATAACGAATAACAAGCAAAACCGTTCAAAAAGTTCTTTGTCATGGAAAATTCTTATTGAATCATAAAATACATGTTTTTCAAAATTTTCGTCATGTAATCAAAATTGCAAACAACACAATTGATGTATTTTTCAACTTGTTCACAAATTATAAACACATAAGCACATCTAATTGTTTTGGGCAAATCCATAAACATGACGAACTACACAATTCCATATAATGGTCTTGTGAAATCGTAAACTTGAGGGAGTCCATGAAGGAGCTTCGTGCCATTAGCGGGCAGACAGGAAAAGTCTTAACTTGGTCAACGTGTACGTGACATTCTTGAATGGACTACACTAAACCTACATAACATGTAATTCATGAACTGAATTTGCCCAAATGGCACATTTTTGGAAATTTGTTTTTCATAAACATGCAATTTTTCGAAAACCCTTTCATTTAGCAATTCACAATTCATCATCAAAATTTCATACACCAAATATGTGAAGATTTCTCACATCATTCAACTAACAATAATGCAACATTTATAAAACAAAATGAAATCTTTTAATTCTATTGCTTTTGAAAACATAGTCATGGCTCATTAACTCTATTATAAACATGAAATCCACCTTGAAATTCCTTGCTTAATGCTTGTTCAAAATGTCTCTCCTCTTGCTCCTCTTGCCTCCCTTGATCTCCTTCATCAATGGCAAAATTTCCAAATCAATAAGCATTCCAATTGAGAAGCCCACAATGGATAATCACTAAAATTGATCCTAGAAAGCTTAAACTCATGTATTTCCTAAGCTTCATGAACCAAAATCCTTCCAAAAATTCAACAAATCAAAAATGCTTTTACCTTGATGCTTCACCAAATGGAGAGCTTATTGGCTTGAATGAGAGCTCTAATCCTCCTCTTCCTTTTTCCCTTCTTGAACAACTTTAAAATCACTCTTGAAGGCTTAGAAAAATCAAAACCTAGCTTTTCTTCTTTCTTTTCTCTCCTTCTCTCTCTTTCTCTCCTTTCATTCACGTTTTTTGCTTCTTCCAAATGTAAGACACTCTTTTCTTCTTCCTTTTATACCATTAATGATTAAACAATGTCCATTTTGCCCTTACTTATATGCCTTGTAACTTAAATGCTTAAGTGACTTGCCAATTTTGCCCCCTCTTGCAATCTTACCACCTTAAAACTATAATTCAATTTAACCTATGTCGTATAATCTTACTCACATTAACATGCTAATTAACTCCACAAAATAAAATAATTAATCTATCAAGACCTCAAAATTTATTTAAATCATGCTTAACTCCTTCCAAAAATCAAGACATTTTTCTGATCATGTAATTGAAGAAATTTGATAGCACTTCCTTATAGAAAAATGTTTCTCATTGTCTCAATTTTTCAATGACATCAAAATCATTCAATTTAATTTAATAGTCTAAAAGTTATACCCCAAATATTTCTGAGCCATTCTTATGCTAAAATAATATTTTGTGCTCCACTTCCATCCCAAAATTGAAATTCTTAGAAACTGAATTAAAACTCGATTTCATCAAACAATTTGTAACCCTATTTCTCTAGTTTAATCCAAATCAAGAATCATCTAATTTGGATAACTAGAGTAAAAGTTATGGCTAAAACACCGAAGCATACTTAATAAACATGTTTCAATTACATTTTTCCAGCTTTTAACTTCCAACATATCACATATAACCCATGTTGTACCTAAACTATCTTTTCTACTTCATTTCAAATTCAAGAATTCTCCTTTTCTCTATACATGAATAATCACGAACAATTTCTCATTTAATTGTTTTAACTTTAAAGAAAAGTTTGGAGCCCAACATCATCAAGACATGTTGAACTTTATAAAATCCTCAAGAAGATAAATATTAAAGCTTATGTTTTGAAATTACTAACTGATAAAGGAATTAGTGATATCTTTAATCTTTAATGTTGTAGACTTAACTATTTATCATGGACATGATAATGTAAAATTTCCTTTTGAAGTTGTGAGAATTCCCATCATTTTTTAATTTGAAAGAGAAGATATAAGATGTTCTTGATGAACAAATCCTGGGTGGGTACAAGAATTAGTGGATATCAACAGTTTCTTATCAACTGAAAAAGAAAATCAATTCGTAATAATACCTCAATTTTAGAATCTGAAGTTTAAAAGTTCAAATGCAGACTTGTATGACAAATATTTTTCATATTATACGTTGATGAAAGTTGAAGTGAAAAAACTTGGAAATTTTAAAACAAATAAAATAGAAAAACTTCACTCAAAGACTTAAGAGTGAGAGTTGAAATGATAACAAAGGCAACAAAAATAAAATTTACTTCCTTATTAAATAGGAAATAATAATAAATTAGATATATTGTCCTAATTATGTTTATTAAACAATAAAGAATTTTTATTATATTAGAATTTAATTTAATTTTAGATCATTTAGTTGAAAATCCCTTTATTTTTAAGATAAGAGTTCTAAGAATTATATATATACTTAATCTTTCAATAAAGACAAATCTAATGTTTGCTTTAAACTTGATTTTTTAATTAAAAAGTGTGATGCTTATTTTATGAGTAATTCTTAGATTTTTAAGTATTATGAGTGATCTTTGATTTCATATCCTCTATTATTTTCATATCTCTTTTTTTTCTTGTTTCTAAGTTTTAACTACTAATCTTATTGCATCCGGTTACGTCGGAGAGATAATTTGAGATTTGTATTTACTTTTTTAACCTTTTGCCTTGGTTTTCAGAGTTTACTCGGAACCCATTCTTTTGTAGCTTTACATGGTGGTTTCTAATTGGAGCCGTAGCAAATAATATTTGAGGTCTTGTTAAAGGTTTATTTATTTAGAATGAAAATGGCGAAATTGTAAATTGGAGTCGGATTTTGGTTGTTGATATTGAAGAAGATAACATAGCAGATAAGGTAGTAGATACTTCTTTCTTTTGCTACTCTCTCTTCTCCACGCTCCTCTTCCCTGTCTGTGCGTGTTGAAGAAGAAGAAGAGGAAAAAGAAAACAACTGAATTCAAGAAAAAAGCTACCAACGCACCTAAGTCATTTAGCTTAGATATCATCAGAAACACAAGGAAAAAAGAAATGATAATTAGCGTAGCAGCTTCAGTTGGATTGAGAGTGGGAACAGGGTCATCAGCTGCCAGCGTACATCAACATCAACATCCTCATCTTGCTAATGGTAAAGTAGTAGCTGTGCCAACTGTTGGTGGTGGATTCAAGGGGCCATCACTCCCGACGGCCCACCTTAGTTCCTCCTCCTTCAAGACCGCTGTGGCCACAGTCGACTCCTCCTCCTCCTCCACTCATAATAATCAGGTTCTTCTTCCTTTTACATCAATATATTAATGCCTTCTTCCTATACCTTCTAAATTTCATGTCTTTTTATTTTCTTACGACATGTCAACACCTGCACAGAACAATCACATTTGTTCAATATTAAGATGCCTGCCTCACCACATCTTCAGATTTCATGCGAACTTGCTATCGATTTTCTACAAATCCATTAGCCCCATCCCGTGTTTTTACCTATGACTACTACATGCACGACTTGCAAACATTTCGTGTGGCTACTCCTTGAAATCCTAATTTTAGGTCCCGCTAGAGTCAGTCAGGTTAGAGAATTACCCTTTAAAGTTGCTTCTAAACCATGTTAAATATTGCCTTCTTTTATCTTGGCATTTCGTTAAACATTCCAAATTTACTTTCTGTTTTGTCAATTACAGCCCCAGAGCAACAAATATTATTTTGTTGTTGCAAATGCCAAATTCATGCTAGACGAAGAGGAGCACTTCCAGGAGCAACTATTTGAGCGTCTTCGTCACTATGGAGAACGTAATAAAGAACAGGACTTTTGGCTTGTGATTGAGCCAAAGTTCTTGGACAAGTTCCCGAACATTGCCAGCAGATTAAAGAGACCTGCTGTTGCCCTTGTCTCAACCAATGGTCCCTGGATAACGTATGTTTGACTTGATTTTCATAATATTACTCCACCCTCAACCTCTCTGCAATTAATTTTGGCATTTTTTATGATCCCATTTTCATTTTACTTCTTGTCTGAGATGTTTTTCTGTAGAAGACGTGAATGCACACCATTGACAGAAGCACGGTTCATCTAATACTCGTATAGCCCTCAAGTATAACTGCTACTGAATTTTAGTCAATGTATGTTGTCATTGCATAGTAGATCACCCCACTTCACTTTCACTTAATATGGAAACTGGTGATTAGATTTGAAGGCAGATCTATTATCGCGAAATTTTAATTTCGGAAAGGTAAATTGGGATGTTTATATTAATGAGCTGAGCTCAAACTATGATAAACTGCCCCTTACATCCTTTGACGAGAAGAGCTGTGGCTAACCTACATGTTCACCTCAAACAATGAAGAACCATGCCAGTTCTGTAGTTGCCCTATAATCTGCAGCACTGCAATCCCTTCTCATACAGCCATAGTAGTGCTACTTTTGTACTTGTGCATTACATCTGTTGATATGTATTGCACGGCTTGGCAGGTTCATGAAATTAAGACTGGACCGGGTTTTGTCAGCCAGCTTTGAAGCAGCCTCTCTCGAAGAAGCATTAGCCTCCAATCCTACCAATCTGGAGTTTGAGAAGCCTGAAAAGTGGGTAGCACCTTACCCAAAATATGAGTTTGGTTGGTGGGAGAAATTCTTGCCTCCTGTATCCATAGAATCAAAAGTGTAGACAACTTCACCCTTTTTCCTAATGCCTGCTTGTTTGTCAATTTTCTTAACCAGCTGCGAGTAACTTTTGGATTGTATGAGCTAAATTGGAGTTGAAACTGCTGTTATCCTCGCACTCTTTTTGAGTTGTTGAGGCAATTTTAACATAGTGAGCAAATTTGGTATGATACTCCATGGCCTTTGGAACTTAAAAGTCCTAAAAGTTTGTATTTAGAATGTTGAAGACAAAATGCAACAATATCTGAAAACAAATCTGATTCTGGTAGAATGTGGCATCTAGGGTATTAGGGAATAAATTCTGGGAAGTAGCTTTTCTGACTTGATTAGTCACCTTCCAAATCTGTAGGCACTTCAGCATCAACCAGTCAAAACACTAAACTAGGGGTAAAAACTAATTGATGAAATCATTACAGAAGAGACTGCAGGGTTGAAAACTTTGTACTCTTTCAAAATGTGGCGTCATAAACCAGCTCTTTTGCAGAAGAGAAAACTGTACTTGGCTGAAGTTGCTTGTTAACTGTTATTTCAGACCCCATAATTAGGTTTGAGTGCTTCTAAGGTAGATGTTTCGAATTTAAACCAGAAATGGTATATGAAGATGGAAAGAAATATTGTTTTGGTTGTGAGATAAATCAGATTACATTGGTTGATTTTATGCTTGCTAAAAGGTTAGGGTATGGAGAAGCATGGGATTTTACTTATAAATTCCCATGAGTCCTCTGAAGATGGTTTGAGGCCACTATAGAATGATAATGATGTAAGGAGCTTGATAGGTGCAATCGAAGAAAGAAAATGATGATAGTATACGTGTTTATAGATGGAGCGAAATACCCCATGTTAAGCAAACGTACTAATCTTGATGTTGATGTTAAAATTGAGGTAACTGGCAATGATGATAAAGAGATAGGTTTAGTTGAAGCCACAAATCCACCAATTTTAGCAACCACAGATACACGAATTCTAATACCCATAGATGTACCCTCAAATCCACCCATTCCAGCAGCATCTAAAGTTGAACATAAGAGCATCAAATGATTCAAATGACGTATCATATAATGAAAGCCAATCAATAGATATCAGTGATTTAGGACATTTAAGTAAATATTTTTTTATGACATATTTGGGTATGCTATGGAATAGAGTTACTTGCCTTAAGTGAATGATGTACCAATGAAAATATTGACTTAGGTGATGATGAGTTTGACATTGACGATGATGATATTAATAGTCTAGAAGGAAGTTTTGATAAGGAGAGGAAGAAGAAACCTGAATATACACACCTTTTCTCTTCTAGTTTTAGATGATAGGATAGTTGTCTAGAAGCAAGGAATAATATTTGATTATGTTGACACATTTAAGAAGGCTTTAAAGAACATGAGTATTCAGATGGGATTTGGCTATGTTTGGCTATGTTTATTATCAGAATGAAAGGCCAAGAGATACTTTAGAGTGTAAAAATATATGTGAATCAAGAATATATGCAAGCCTAACATAAGATAGGAATGCACTTTAGATTAAGACATTCCAGGACGCTTATTCTTGTAGGAGATCATTTGATAGTATAAAAGTTGATTACTAATGGATTACTTGCAGGTATTTAGCACTGTAAGAATTGTCCTAGCTGGCATATATTTGATTTCAACGTGGCTATTTTAAGATATTTCCAGCAAGAGATTATAGAGATCAAAGTGTATAAAGCTAAGAGGTATGCCTTGTATTTGTTGGTTGGAGATGAAGGGGCATAATATAAAAAATTAAGAGGGTACTTCTTGGCAGTGATGCAATGCAACAGGAGCAGTTCATTATACATCAAATCCCCTAAATGTATATTTGAATCATGCTACATATGCCTTGAATAAGTAAAATTTGGGTTTGTTAATGTTATATACATTGATGGTTGTAAATGATGATATGGTTTCATTGGCTTAGGATGTTATAAGAGATGATAACAAAAGAAAGCTAGGAATGGTTTTTAGGATGCCTACTTAATAATATTGTCAATGATAGACAGAAGATAATGTTAAGTCAAAAAGACTTCACATTTACTAATTTTGTTGATAATCAAATAATAATAATGTTAGAAATAAATGAACTGTTTTGATAAGTATGTTAAGCATGTAGTGAAAATATAGAAGAAGTGGCAAAACACAGAAGAAGCGAAAAACACAGAAGAAACGTAAAATACAGAAGAAGTTCAAAACACAGAAGAAGTTGGAAAATACAGAAGAAGCGGAAAACACAGAAGAAGCGCAAAACACAGAAGAAGTTCAAAACACAGAAGTGGTAAAACACAGAAGAAGTTGGAAAACACAGAAGAAGTGCAAAACACAGAAAAAGTTCAAAACACAGAAGAAGCACAAAATACAGAAGAAGTTCAAAACACAGAAGAAGTACAAAACACAGAAGAAACAAAAAACACAGAAAAAGCGCAAAACACAGAAGAAGTTTAAAATACAGAAGAAGTTTAAAACTCAGAAGAAGTAGTTTGAGTTAGTTACAGAACTCAATTGAATAACGGTTTTTACAAAAAGTAAGAAGCCAGAAGTAAGAAGCGAGAAGCAGTTGGAAATTTAGGCTATAAATATTAGTCATAGTCAAAGACTGAACAATCTTTTAGCTTTCAAGTTATTACTTACGAAAAATTCTATATTCAAAGTGCGATACACGAGAGCAAACTCTACTGTAACAAAAGCTCACAATATCTTTATAGTGAGAGAAAGAAAAGGCTAAGATAGTAGAAAGAATACTCAGTGTCAGAGACCTGAAGAGGCTCTGAAAGGGAAGAAAGAATACTTGTAAATTGCAAAGTATAGTGAAATCTCAGAAGAATTCTGAGGACTGGACATAGCCCAAGGTTTGAGGTAAACCAGTATAAAAATCGCAACATCTATCTTCTAACTCTTCACTTTTAGTTTCTCTTATTCTTATACAAGTTTATAGAAGCTATTTGCGATTTAACTACGTAACTATTTTTGTATTACATTATTGGTATTCATTTAATACTTGAAAAGGTTCTTTTCAAGAAATATCAAAGTTTTTATATTCGCGAAAAGAATACACAATTCAACCCCCCTTCTTGTGTGTTTCGTATATTGTACGTGAGTTCTATATTAATGTATAATTTACTTCAATTGGTATCAAAGCTTGGTTTCCAAGAACCACCTTTACACAGTGAGGACAAAGATCCTTGGCTGAATCACATGTTTTTATAACTGAAGGTGCCTCCGTCACAAGACCTCCTGCATTCAATGGTGAGAATTATCATTATTGGAAAGACAGGATGTGGCTCTTCATCGAATCCACACACGTTGATCTTTAGGACGTCATCGAGAATGGACCATACGTACTAGTTGATGATGATGGAAATACTATTCCTCGTACCAGATGGTCAACCAATCACAAAGCTAGATTTCAATTAAACTCAAAGGCCAAGTTCTTTTTGAGTTGTGCGTTAAGTAGAAATGAATACGATAAAGTTCATGGATGCGAAACTGCGAAGGAGATGTGGAACACCTTATCCATCACACATGAAGGCACAAACCAAGTGAAAGAGTCCAAGATCAACATTCTTGTACATCAGTATGAGCTGTTTAAAATGAAAGAAGATGAGTCTATTGATCAGATGTTTGGATGATTCCAAACCATCGTTAATAGACTTAAAGCTTTTGGAAGAATCTACGATAATCAAGACTATGTTAGGAAGATTCTCAGAAGTCTGCCTAAAAGATAGAGACCTAAAGTCACTGCAGTACAAGAAGCCAAGGACTTGAGCAAATTAAAGCTAGACGAATTGCTTGGTTCTTTGAAGATACATAAAGTTGAACTTGATGCTGAAGACAAACCTAGAAGGGATAAATCTATAGCATTAAAGGCTGGTCAGAAAAATCACAAGACTAAGAAAAATAGAAGTTCATCGTCAAAAGCATTAAAGATCGAAGAGATCAAGAACGATGATACCAGTGAATCTGAACAAGATTCAAGTGAAGATGATGAAGAATTATCTTTTATATCAAAAAAGATCAGAAGAATGTGGAAGAAGAAACCAAAAGGAAATAAAGATTTTTCTTTTAAGAAAAATAGCAAACATGAAGTCAAGAACAAGAAGACCTCTATCATTTGCTACAAATGCAACAAACCAGGACACTACAAGTCTGAATGTTCATTGCTTAGAAGAAAGCCGAGGAAGAATAAAGAAAATAAAAAGAGTATGATGGCAACTTGGGAAGATTTAGATTCGTTTGAATCTGGTTCTAATTCAGAAGCTTCAATATAGATAAATATATGTTTGGTAGCCGAAAAAGAAGGTGACGAGATGGTAACTTCTAACTTTAATGAACTCCAAGATTCATAATTAGAATTGTTAGAAGATTTACATGCTCTACTAAAGCAGTATAGATCTTTAAAAAGAAAGCTTGTCAAAAACTTGAAGAACACGGAAGCGTTAAAAAAAGAAAATGTCTGCCTTAAGAAACAAGTAGACGATATGAAGAAAAAAGTAACCATAGATAGATCTGAGGAAATTAGTCAGTTGAAACAAAGGATTAATTCTCTCTCGGCAGACTTATCAACCTTTACTGAAAGTATACAGAAAATGAACGACATGATTGGAAGATATAGACACCCTAATGATAAGAGTGGTCTAAGGTTTACTAAAAGTAATACTCATCACAAAAAGAACTTTGTTCCTTATAGAAAGAAATATCACCAGTCTTCTTACTATTATTCTATGGATAATTATAAGATTAACCCCAAAGGACCCAAGAAAATCTGGGTACCTAAAAAGAACATAATATCTACTACAGATCTCCTTCCTTAGAAAAAGCAACCGACACCAATGGTATTTGGACAGTGGATGCTCGCGACACATGACGGAAAGAAGGTCTATGTTCCTAAATCTTCAAAATAAGAAGGAAGGATCAGTAACTTTTGGAGACAACTAGTATGGAAAAATAGTTGGAATCAGCAAAATCAGTAAAGATTCTTTTGCATATATTGATAATGCTTTGCTAGTTGAAAGTTTAAAACATAATTTGATTAGTGTAAGTCAATTATGTGATTTTGGTTTTGAATTATCCATTAATCAAAATTCTTGTGTAGTCAAAAACAAGGACGGTTCCATATTCTTTTCTGCCAAAAGACGAAACAATCTTTATAAGATTAATTTAGAAGATTTGCAAAGTCAAAATATTTCTTGTTTTATATCAACAGAGAAAGAAAAACTAATTTGTCATAAAAAGCTAGGTCATGTTAGTTTTAAACATATCTAAGTTTATTAAACATGATTTGGTAAGAGGTTGACAAAAAATAAGTTTTAACAGGGATTTCTTTTGTGAAAGTTGTCATAAAGGAAAATAGGTTAAAACATCTTTTTCTTCTAAAAGTATTGTAACTTCGTCTACACCTCTAGAGTTGTTATATATAGATTTACTTGGTCCAACTACGACATTAAGTCTTCGCAGAAAGAAGTATGGTCTTGTAATTGTTAATGACTTCACTAGAGTTTTGTGGATATTATTTTTGTCATATAAAGATGAATCTTTTAAATGTTTTAAAGTGCTTTTCAAAAAGTTACAGAATGAAAAAGGAGTTTCTATTGCTAGAATTAGAAGTGATCATGGTGGTGAATTTTAGAATGAAAAATTCAGAATATTTTGTGAAGAGAATCGAATTTTCCATAATTTCTCTACTCCTAAAACTCCATAACAGAGTAGAGTTGTAGAAAGAAAGAATAGGACGATTCAGGAAATGGTAAAGACCAAGCTGTGTGAAATGATCTTCCTAAGTATTTCTGGGCAGAAGTTATGAACATAGCTTATTATATTCAAAATAGAATACTTATGCGACCATTGTTAAAGAAAACTCTATGAGTTATGGAAAGGAAGGAAGCCTAATATCTCTTACTTTCATCCATTTGGTTGCAAGTGTAATACCCTACTCCCGCAAGACCCGAACCTGATATCGATGGTGATATCCGAGTCCATAGCCACGAAGGTGGCGTGCTAGCGCACTTAATTATACCAAACTCAGTATAAAATGTTTTTTCAAAGCACAATCACAAACATAATATGCAGAAGTCAGTAATCAATTTAGGGCCCACTTTCATTCATAAACATCTTAAATCAATACATCAATACATTACAATCAATCGAATTTCAATAGCCAATTGGGGCCTACTATAATTATAAGACACTAATTTTTAGAAATTGCTGAAAATAAATTTACACAAATAACAAAATACTGAATGCAGACGCAACTGATCCCGACCTCTAGCTTTCACTTGCATGCAATAGGCATACTCCCGTTTGTCTAACGGGGTACTCTTCAAAGCCTGAAAAATAATTGCAAATTTTGGGTGAGT
>JANVCL010000213.1:6688433-6717094 GCA_026546855.1 Erythroxylum incrassatum | reverse complement strand
TTTATAACCCTTCAAGGTTACACACACGCTCAAGTTTCACGATTAAGCTCAAGGCTTCATAAGTAAGCAAGAGAGTTAGGTTCCGGAAACGGGATCCAACATTACAAAAACTGGAGGGGTGTGATCAAGAAAGATATGTCAAAGTTGTCTCTTACTGAGGCAGTGGCTAGAAATAGAAAAGTCTGGCACGACAGGATAAAGGTAAAGGATACCTTTTAAATTTCTCCAAATCAATTGAGTAAGTTATTAAGAGATGTTTATTTTAACGCTCGCACCATGTAGTTACCACGTAGGAAGTCCAACCCAATTTCCTTTCTGCCTTTGCTAGTTGTAAGTCTTAGACAAGGCTTTCGGGCCAACAACTTAGTTTTTCAGGACAGGTGTATTGGGGAAAGATCCTGCGAGGCCGTCTAAAACCATAGGATTGTCATACCCTCAGGACCTCTGAGCAAAGACCCCTAACTTAACTAGCGACAAGAAGAGTCGGTATTTACAGCGTATCAGGTACTAGCAGATCTAGTCACCATCAGGTATATCCTTTGGTTATATTTTGTTTTTATTTATTTATGTATTTATTATCATTTTATTTACTTAATTATTTAGCATGCTAGTTTTAATTTTTTTCTTTAACCTACATCACTCTTTTATTATCACATCTGCATGTAGGTCTACCAGAAATAGTCTCTCTACTATATAGGGATAAGATTGCATACTATCAGACTTTCCCAGACCCCGCTTTATTACGAGATTTTGGACAGAGTGTGATGATGATGATGACTTCCTCATAAGGTTAAGCAATCAACCTAGTTGCAAGGATTTTAAGGGAATACCTAACAATGCTTGTCAACTCGGCACAGATTGCTAGTTATAGATCTTATAATTAAAGGTTGGCGAAAGAAAAGAAATCCTTGAAGTTATACTATAATTAGATGGTGGAATCTAAAAGGGGATAATATGAAACAACTAAAGGATAGAGCAATATATGGAGAAGAATAGAAAAATGAAGGAAAAGCTAAATGGATCTGGGAGATAGTAGCAACTCTTTTAAGGAAGGCATCTAAGGAGATTTTGGAAGATTCTAAAGGGTTTAGGGGTAGTAAAATGGGTATCGATGTTGGAATGAAGATGTAAAAGAAAATTTCAAGATAAAAAAGTCGCCTATAAAGCTCTAATGGATAGCATCACAAATATAGAAAGGGTAATTAAGAGAGAAAACAACAATCTAGCAAAGAAAGAGGCAAAGAAGATAGTCCCAAAAGTAAAAAGTAGAGCTTATGAGAAATTATATCAAAGAAACTAAAGAGGAAGAAAGGGATATATTTAAGTTGGCAAGAGCTATGGAACAAAAAGTAAAAGACTTGGATCAAGTTTGTTATATAAAGGATGAAGCAGGATGGGTGCTTATGGTTCCTGCTTATGGATGAAAAGGACATCATAAGAAGATGGAAGAGATACTTTTATAGCCTTTTTAATGAAAGCAGAGATAAGAACATCTCCTATAGGGATCTTAGGATGTCCGAGATATATCATTACTTCATTTATTACTAGTAAATCACAAGAGAAGATATTAAAAGAACATTGAGGGGAATGAAGAGTGGAAAGGTAGTAACAGATGAAGAACCACCCATAAAGTTGTGAAAGAGCCTAAGAGAAGAGGGTCTTACTTGGTTAGTCAAGTTTTTTAATGGATCTTAAAATATTTCAAAATTTCAAATAAGTGGAAGTTAGTACATTAATTCCTCTATACACAAACAAATGGGACATCCAAAGTTGTAACAACTATAGAAGTATCTAACTACTCAGTTACACCATAAAGTTATAGGAGATGGTGATTGAGAAAAGAGTGAGAAAGGATGCACCTATCTTGAAGAACCAATTTGGTTTCATGTCAAGAAGGTCTATGACAAAAGCTATACATCTCCTTAAAATATTAGTGGAATATTACAAGTAAAGATAACGAGACATATATATGGTTTTCATTAGTTTAAAGAAGACTTATGATAGGATACCTAAGTAAGTCATGTGGAGGTGTTTAGAAGTGAAGAAACTTTTTATGACCTATATATGGGTTATTAGGGAAATGTATGAAGATGCTAAGATTAAAGTAAGGACGACAAGAGGAGATACAGAGCATGTATATATTGATATAAGGCTATACCAAGGATCCTTATTGATCCCCTTCGTGTTTGTAGTTGTGATGGATGAGCTCACCAAGAATATCCACAAAGATATACCTTAATGTATTTTGTTTGCTAATGACATTGTTTTAATGAATGAGACAAAAAAGGATGTCAATGTGAAGCTAGAACTTTGAAGGGATACGCTGAACTTGAAGGACATTAAATTGAGTAGGACTAAGATCGAGTATTTAGAATGTAACTTTTTGGGCTATACGATGGCATTTGATATGGAGATGAAGATTGATTTAGAATTTATACCACTAAAAGAATGTTTTAAGTACCTTAGATCCATCATCCAACATAATGACGAGATAGATAAAGACATAATTCACTGTATCAAATCAGGGTGGCTTAAATTGAGGTTTACATCAGGATTTTTATGTGTCACAAGATATCACTCAATCTAAAAAGTAAATTATACTATTTAGCAATTAAGCTAATCGTGCTCTATAGGTCAGACTGTTGGGCCATCAAATAAGTGCAAAGTCATAAGTTAACGGCGATAGAAATAAGGATGCTCCTTTAGATGTATAATCTTACAAGAAAAGATAAGGTCAGAAATGTACTGGTAAGAGATAAATTGAAGGTGGCTAACATTATTGGTAAATTAAGGAAGACAAGGCTTAGGTGCTTCGAACATGTTAAAAGGAAACATCCTGATACCATAATGAGAAGACGTGAAAAGATTGTAATTAGGGACTATAAAAGAAAAAGAAGAAGTCCTAAGAAGAACTGGGGGTGGTGATCAGGAATGGTATGACTTTGCTAAATTTTACTACAAATTTGGCCCTTAATAAAAAACTTTGGTGAACTAAAATACAAGTAAAGGATCTTGCTTAGAGGAGTCTTACTCTTTTTCATAGGTCTTTTGAACATTTTCCATTCATTCTCATAACTTATATTTTACCAAAACATTTTTAACTGTAGTACTTCCCCCTTATTCATTTTAGTTAAGTGTGTGTATATATATACACACATATATGTATATATCTCTTTCACTTGCTTATATATATATATAGTCGCTTGTTTGTTTTATTTATTTATTTGTCTTCTTCCTTGTTTGTTTGTTTATTCACTTATTTTATTTTTATTCTATTCTATTCTTTGCCTCTTTTATCTATATTTTATTATTTTATATTTATTGTGTTTTTTATATGTATCTTATCTTATCTTATTATTTTGTTTTATTTTTATTGTTATTTTTCTTCTATTATTATTATTGAATTTGTTTATTCTTATCTTAGTTTATTGATACTTTTATGCACTTGTTTGTTATTGTTGTCGTTGTTGTTCACTTCGCTTCCTTAATTTTTAAATTCTTATTGTTTATGCGTCAAATTATTAATCACAAAGAGGAGAGCAATTTCATGTTATCAACTTATCACTAGTTTCACTTGCCTCTCTTATATAATACATTATGGTAATTTCTAATTGAAAGAAGAGGAGACAAACATAAAGGTTAATTTTTCAATAGAGACTAATACTGAAAGGAATTACTATAAATGTGAATGTGAAAAGGAAATTAATATGATACAATCTCAGGTGACATATTTTAAGAGTTACAATCAAAAGAAGAAGAAGAAGAAGTCAATCATAAAAAATAGTACTTGATTGTATTTATTTGTTTGTTTTTTGGAAATAAAATGAGGAATAGGAAAACCATAAGATTGATTTGAGACGAGACTTTGTAATTTAGGGATGGAAAAACTAATGATATGTTGTTTATTGTAAGAACAGTTTCTGCAAACCTCTTCTCCTATTTTGTATATTATAAGAATAGTTTCTACATATCTATATTATAAGAATAGCACGATGACTAACAAAACCACCAACCACTAAACCAATAAGATCCCTCTTGTTCTTGTTCATAATTATGAATAATGAAGGAAACCTTTCATTAACATCATAATGTACAAAACCCAGTAATTACACTCAAATTTTGAAGCCAGTCATACCCATTAAGCATAGTAATATATAATTAAAGAGTTCAACCAACAAGAGGTGGTAAAGAAAAGAACTAAGAATAATGTTCACTTTCAAAGACATAATTGCAGATTTAAATACCCATATATATAATATAAATTCAATTACTCTACAATCTAATTTAATTTATAATCTAATCTTAAACACCTTTCTCTCTCGTTCTCTAAAACAGAACAATTGGAAATTAGAAAATGTGAATTCAGCATAGATAAATAAGGACAAAGCACAATAAGCTGACAAGCAACACTCAATTGTTAGGGGCAGAAAGGAAGAAAAACATAATTTCACCCAAGATGTGATGTAAATATAAAGCTAGAGGCTGAGATAATGATATAAATGTATTCAAGGAAAAACACCAAAATAAAGAGAAGAAAATAGGCGTACATTTGGTGGGATTGTTAGGGGAAGAGTTGAACTGTTGCATCTTTCTATATCTATATGATTTTGTCACACTTCCTCCTAGAGTAAACAACGTCGTTTTTATAATAATATATAAGAAATCTATGTAACAAAGACACTAAATAGAGAAAGGGTTAGGCTTTAGGCCTAGTCGGGAGAAGCCTAAGCTTGAGCCTAAAAAAAAAAGTCAAGCCTAATTTGAAATCTAGTCAAACTGAGCTAAACCTATGGATTTCAGGTCAAGTTGGGTTGAGTAGTTTTAGAATAGAATCACCAGGTCAAGTTGGGTCGAGTAGTTCCAGAATAACTTTTTGTTACACATTCATATAATATGAATTCTTAAAATGTTTCCAAAAAGTTTTAAAGGATGCTTTGATTGACCTCTCTTAATTTTTTTCAATTTCAACAAATTATTTAGCAAATATAGTCGCTTAAGCTTTTCTAGTTTCCTAAGATTTGAAATTTTCCTGACAGTAAGCATCAACATCTAAATATTTATAAATGTATTGGAACTTTAACATGATTGACAATAAGTGGTGGTTTTGAATTTTCATAATAGAGACAAAAGGACAAGAGATCTAGATTGAGGGATGGTTGCTCCAAATGGCAATTGATTAAATATGCTTAGAAAATAATAAGTGAGGGCCTAATCATATGATTATTAAAAACAATCCATGAAACAACACACATGTTTATCTGTGTGCATACATTTCTACACTATGTTTAAATAAATATACTAATTCTCTCAGTTAAGCAATCAATTGGTTGTAATAAAATTCTAATTGTATTAAATAATTTATAAGGAGGGAAGGAAACACACAACTATATTTTTAGTTATTGGAAATGCAAAACCAAGAGATACATACATCCTAAGCATCCTTTTTTTATTGGATTTATAAATAACTATTATCAATCAGGATTGCATCACAATTCATAAACAACAACCAAAGAGGACCAAGTAATGGTGACGATAACATGCATCTTCATAAACAACAACCAAAGAGGCACCAAGTTACCCCAATAGTCCAAAAGAACAAAAAGAGAATATCAACACACTACATCTTAAAAAATAAAAATAAATTGGGAAGTAAAATGAAAAAAAGAAAAAACTATAAATTGAAAAAAAAAGGGAAGAATCAGAGCGCATGTTCCTTACCTTAGAAGTAGTAGACTCGAGGTGGTTAAAAAAAATTAACGAAAACATGTCTTAACTGAATTGAAGCTTCTTTCACTTAATTGTTTTCTAAACTTTTCGGTCCTCCCCTTTACTTGAATTGAAGCTTCCTTCCCTTAATCGCATCCTCATTAATGAAAATTTCTTAAAAGTAATTAACATAAGTCTAATTTCATTTAGGAGATGAATTCAAACTATTTTGCTTCACATAATCTTGTGTGAGATCTAATAAATGACGTTGTATGAAGTCAAACGTAACCCGCGTGCCATCGTTTGCTACATGGCACATTCTTGCCACGTAAACTACCAAAATTTAAGAAAATGTTGTTTTTGCAGGGATAATTTGGGTTCTTAACAACAACTTGATGTTAGAGAGAATAACCAATATAATAACTAAAATATGTGGGTGATATTTGATAATTTTTGAAAAATGAGGAACTAATGTAATAATTTATCGAATCCTAAGATGTCCTTCGGATCTAATTCTAAAATGAAATTCCAATCTAATAGGACTTCAAGATATGTTCCTCAAAAGCCTCAATTGCGCTACAATTTTTGCAGATTAATTCCTATATGATGTTTTGACATCGCAAGAGAAGCTTTATGATAGTGCCATAAGAAGATGAGTTGAAAAAATATGAATGAAGTTATGTCCCATCTTACTAAAGATCAACAGATTAAAGTAACAGAAGAATAATAAAATTCATGAACCGATTTTAAGGTTGGGACTTAGTTGACCTTCATAAAGGATGCAAAGCCATCATTTTGCACTTAGTTTAGAAAGACCAAGATTATAAAATGTGCAAATTGTTACAATTGATATATAGTTTAAAGTAATACTCAAGGCAGTATTATATTAACTTTCATAATGCAATTATAGTATATAATTTTCGATTGAATGACGAGGATCATTGTGTATAAGTGAAAAGATTCATTGATAATTATAAATCGGTGGTTAATATATAATTAAAATATTATAATTATAGGTAAAATTAATTAGCATTATATGTTAAAATTATTTATTTTTATAATTGATGAAATGTAATAATAGTAACTCGACATAATAATAAGAATAATTTTACTTATTAATATAAAAAATCAATAACACGTTATTTTTATTAAATTTTAATAGAATTAAAAAGAGACATTTTATTTTATAAAATAGCTAATTTTAATATTAGAATTTTTTAAAAGCGAGTTAAATGTTTATATAAAATAGAAAATAAAATTTGAATTTTTCATATTCATAAATTATAAAATTAGAAAATTATAACTAAAAATAAAAATTACAAATTTAATTAAACATTTTTATTAAAACTTAAAAATTAAAATAAAACTCACAAGTCACAAGACACAAGACACAAGACACAAGACACTACAACCGAACCCACTGAACAGATGGAAACATCAATTTTCTTTCCACCTTGATGTTTCCAACTAGTTTACAATCAAACATAAATTAAAAGTTTAGCAGTGAAGACCGTAATGTACGGTTTGCAATTGGTAAGTAGAGAGGAGAAGAGAGGGGAGATAGGGAGTGTAGCTTACGTGATGTGCTTTTCTTGAAGCAGAAAAGGTGGGTAAAGTCCTTATAACTTCCAATTGCTTTATTCTTCAACGGTTCCTATTCTAAATTGCAATTGTGATATCAAAGGTTGTAAATTCTTACACTTCTTATAATCCTGAGTTGGGGTTTTGTTTAATTGATGTACTGTTCATCTTCTAAAATGCGATTTATAGTTTCACACTATTTTAAGTTCATTACAATGTCCAAATACTCATTTGTCATTTAAGGCATTATCCACAGAGAGATCAGATGTCAATGCTAATTGTTGGTACTGTGGGTGGAATTTAGAATAAAATGCTTCACGGGTTATTCTAGGTTGATCAGTCTCTTATCTTATGGGAAGCACTTGTCTTAATTTTAATGTTAATAGAATAGGATTGCTAATCATGAGCTTGATTTTATCAGGCATTGGTTCAATTCGCTTTCCAACATCTTACAAGCGTCTAAGAGTATGATTCCGACGCTTAGGGGCAATATGTTCAATCTATCGGCTGCTATAGCGAAGCTGCTTTTCATTACATTGATATAGCAAAGTTACGCACTGTAGTTTGTCTTGCTTACTTAAGAACTACTTTTTCATATCCAGATGGTGAATTTGATGTACATGCTTAAGAGTGGCTGCACTGAATGTGTGTCTGTTTACTGGTCCGTGTATCACTAAATATTCTTTGTGCTATATTATCAGCTAACAGAGAGCAGATCACTCGAGCAATATGCCAAATTTATGTAGTTGTGCCATACTTCTGCGCTGTTGAAGCCGAATCTTCATCACAGGTTCAGTAAATGCTAAAATTAATGCTTCTCTTAATAACTGCAATTGCAGTTCCTAGTAACTTCTAAATGAGTTGTTTCAGATTCCCAGTTGATACTTGCATTAGTTCTATTATTATTCACCTCGACAAGGGAGGAGATTACCTTCTTATCTATTAACAATTTTTGGCATTTTACATAGCTTTATGTGGATACATGGTGAATTAAAGGATAAGTGTGAACTTGATTGATGCAGAAGCTGTTCATTGAATTTACCCTTGGCATCTTTCCATTGTAATTTACAGATACTTGTTCTTGAAAATGGGAAGGTAACTGAACAAGGACCACATGAAATTCTTTTGATAAAGCTGGAAGATAATGCTGAACTTTACACTCAACAATACAGTGGTGTCCAGACTAACCATTAAGTTGGGAGACATGAGTTTTGCTTCCTGTTCAATAGCCCTTTTAACGTTTAATGCAAAAAGATAGGGGATTGTTAGTTTTGCCCTGTGTATTTGGTGAGCAGATAGAAAGAACCATGTATGCTAGATTGGTTGACGATTCTATTGCAAAAGGCTATGTGCAGCTGAACTACAGTGTGATACGTACAGAAATTGATCAACCACATGTTCAACATAACATCATATCTCTATTTGGTTACCGACTTGAGACTGAAGCTGTACTTTGCTAGCACATTTGAAGGGTAATGCTTCAACTGTCTGACACCCTCTACATATTAGATGGCGGGAAGATAAAAATGTTATATCATTTTCATGTGCAGACACAATTCATCAATACCCTTATTTGCTTATTTGAAATGTCAATTTTACTTACTTTCTTCTAATGACTGATTAACTTTGACAGGCTTGATTCATGAGAACTTCGTGTTGATGCATGAGAATTTCGTGTTGCCAGGTATGAGAAGTTTTAGCTAGTTACTAAATGTTACTTTGTGTCGCCATGTATGTTATAAAGCTTAGCTTGGTAATTTTGTCCTTTGCTATAATGGTGTTAGTAACTTTCTTGTTCCGCTAAATATGTCAGGAGATTCATTTGGAACTGAAGTGGCAAACTTTTTGAAATTTTAATCGCCGTCCATTTGGAAGCATGAGTTTTCCACGTAGCGTAAATCTACCACCGACAAGGGCGCTCGAATTCATGATTTTTGTGTATAAAAGGACTAGTGTCTTAGTGTTTGGATAGTTTGAAGTATACTCTGAGTGTCAATATAGGAAATCTGGGTGCTCTGAAGAAGCAATAGATAACTTTCCCTGTATTAGGAGCTTTCCTATCTTTAAGAAGTGTTTATTGCTTCTTTTCCTTGCTGGTAAGAGAGTTTATTTGATAAGTTACTGTATTGTGCCCTCTTTTTGCGCTTTGGTGCTCAGTTTGTGTTCGTTAGTGATACTTTTTTAACAGTTTGTTTGAAGTTTCTTCATAACTCTTTGATTTAATTAATCTAATGGTTGTAGATTCACAGTAATGCACAGTTATCTGTTTTTTAAGGTCATTTGATAGGTTGGAACACAGATCTGACTCTTTTTCAAGAGTGGTGATTCATGCACGCGGAGTTGGCACACTTTTTGTAAGAGAAGTTCACGCATGGTTACGATCATATGCTAAACCTTGTGTTTGTTTTACTCCTTACTTATTCTCTTTACTTGATTTGATCTAAGCGCTTATGTGTTGGTATGTCGTCTCTCCTTGATTAAATCTGTATTTGCTTGTCTAAATATGATTTTGTTTCTTGTTGTGGTTGGTAGCTTCTTATTTCGTTATGCAATTATATTTATTTTCAAAGACCAAAAGACTTTTTATGCGCAAAAACGAGTATATCTGAAACAAGAAAAAGGAAAAAATGAAAAAAAAGAGAATTTTCTCGAAACATCTCCTAATAAAAGGATTTTGTAATTATTGTCCATAAATGCGATTTACACATATTTAGTGCCCAAAGCGGATTTTAGTTTTCAGTGTGTTTATTAGTTAATAAATAAAAAAATTACCTTATAAACAGTGTGGGTATTAGCTGGGACTGAAGTCCTAGCGCACGCAATTAAGCAAACCCTTTTGACTATTTTCATTTGTTCTTGTCTAATAACCGTTACTGCATATCTTATAACACATAATAGATATTTACCAACTAAACCGAATTTTGGTTAAAACCAAAGTGGATAGACATGTTATAAACTCCCCTGCTTTGGAATTAACAAACCATATTTTGTATTTGAAATTAGAACTTTGCTAATTCATGACATGCATTTGTGTGTATCAACAAATTATTCATTTTATTTCTACGAAAATAGAGCAACATTTTGCATAAACTTATCCGTGATGTAACTTAGCAAATACTATAATCTTTTATTAAAATTAAATGCAACATTTCAAAAGTACATGTTAGGGGTGGACTTTCCGAACGTTGGGAATTGTCTCTTACATTTATGTCTGAAAATTATGTATGTTGAGTTTGAAGTAAGGACAATTAATTCACTTTAATTAACAAAAGCAAGTTAATTAAGTTAGTACCTTCCATAAAAATAACATCTAAAAATGAAAACGGGAAAACAAGAATCCAAGTCAAACAATATCAATAATAATAAAATGGTATGTAGCATTGGATGTATTCCACAATTGCTTTTGATATATGTCTTTTAGTGTGTTCACATATATCATTATTTATGACAATTTGTTTGGTTTGGGGGGTATCTTTGATTACAATTTGTAAAAAACAAAAGGGAAGGAGATGGAAAAGCAGGAAGGAACAATATTAACAAGAACTGGATTGAGAAGGAGTGCCAGAATATCCGAATTGGAAGAAAAAGCAAGACTTCTTGCTCTACAAAAAAAGGCCAAAGCTAATAACAATAATGATTCTAATAATGATGACAAGGGAAAGTCAACCAGCAGGAGAGGTCGCAAACGCAAAAGTTTACAGGACGTGGGGGTCAATTCAGCTTCTATTCACTTTCTTGAGGTCTATTTTAATTTCCCTTCTTATATTTTTCATGAAAAGAAGAGAAATGCATTTATTTTGTTTTCCATATTTCTTCTTCATCTTAAATCTTAGCCAGTGAGTTTCTGTTTCTCCTTAAGTCTAGATTTGCTATCATTTATTTCTTAGCATCCATGGATTGGCTGAACAGTCTTGGGAACAGAGCTGTAATTAGTGTGAAATATTAGAATTAAAGATGGTGAATTGAGAACAGTATGTTTTTAGTCTTCCCTTTGTCTATATAAAGTTTCACAGCCACCTTCTCGTACTCGTACCAAAACAGTATACTCCTCGCTCTACTTCTTTTACCAATCAACCTGTCTTTTAGCACTATAGCATTAGCTAATTAGTAGCTTAGAATAGTTGAGGTACGTGCAATCTAGTTCGGATACAAGTAAAAGGCCTCAACCAGTCTCGAATCCAGGGTGATATTGTTTTCTGATAATCTTTATATCCGAATCAGATTGATGGTATGTTGACTGACATTTTCCCTTAATCATGTTTTATGTGTGGCAAGTCACATCATGACCATCGCTAAGATAATTTTGTTTCGATTTTTCTCATTTCAACCATACACTTCAGTTCATTCTTCTTAATTTTTATGCAGGAAGGAGATAATTCAAAAGAAGATAGTTTAATGAGATCTGGTGAGTCTTCAATCAACGACCAACATCTTCAATATTTTTATTTCTATTTTTCCTTTCAAGATAATTATCATCTGATTCACTATTTTGTGCAAGACCAACCAATTTCAAGTTTCCATTCTGATAAGTGGAACCAGATGCTAGAATTGATATTAGATATACTCCAAAGGTAATATCGTTGTTCAAATTTACAATAAAAACAATATTAGTGGAATTAAAGATTTAATTAGTTATTCTAATTATACACTTCTTTATTCTAATTAATACAGGAGGGACACTCATGAGATATTCACATCCAATTAATCCTAACGCTTTGGTTGATCAAACTCAGGTATTCGTGCATATAATCATATAGACAGTTGTCAACCATTATGAAATCATACTATGTTTTTGTCTAATAATCTTCGATAACGAATTAATGATTTTTCTCAATAATAAGGTGTTCTGCTATTACAATGTCATCAAGGAGCCCATGGATTTTGGCACCATGAGGGCTAAACTACACGAAGGAAGATATGCAAGCTTGGAACAATTTGAGGTGCGCTAGCTCCAACTGCCAAAATTCAGTCTTCGTGTCTTTAATTTTTAAAAGTCAACTTCAGACATATTTATAACATTACCTTATATGTGATCAGTGATTAAGATCATGAAATGACCCCTAATGGCTGATGCCAATTTCTTAATTTTGCTCTGTGGATACAGTACGATGTGTTTCTCATATGCAGCAACGCTATGAGATTTAACGCACCAGCAAGCGCGTTCTATACAGAGGTATAACGTAATACAGTTATCACTTCCATGTCATTATTACAGTTTTATCTCAGGTGGGAATGTTTGTATGTACGTTTTTGATAGCTAACAGAAATAATTATTATGGTGGCCTGCAGGCTCGTGCCATTAGTGAACTGGCACAGCAGCTCTTTCACAGCCTCAGAAGTGATCCGGAAAAGTTCGAGTCAGAGTACTTGGGCATAAAACGCTGTGACAAGAAGCCAACAAGGCCTGTAAATGCTGGTGGAGTTTCAACTTCGAAGCATCGTATAATCGGGGATGCTTCTAATAATCCCTTCTTCAGTGGTTCGTCTCTCAATAGAACCCTTTTCTTGTAGCACACAAATCAGCATTAAATCAATCATCTGCAATTGCAATTGCAATTGCCATATCTATTCTTTTATTAGGCAATTAATGTCAGTGTACACTTTTTCAGAGCCAAATGATGTAAACTCTTCTGAAATTGAGAAGCGTAGAACGTATAGACCTCAAAGTTCTTCCGTGAAGGAGGATGATTGGAGCTTTTCATTGGTGCTCAATGCTCCAAAACAGCTTCAATTTGTAAGTAGTTCACCACACAACATATAAATATGTGTACTTACTATTTGATTATGTATGGTCATGGTTATTTAATGATTTGGTGATGCAGAACGCCGATGCAGGAGTTGGTTACAGGGAAAGCCTAATGAGCTTTGTTAAAGACTTGGGAGCAACAGCTCAAATGGTTGCCAGGAGGAAGCTGGCCCAACTTCCAAACCAATCGTCCTCTTCTTGTGTTGATTCACCTTCATCTACTCTCCACCTGGGAGGTGGTATTCATCATCAAGAACGGCAAGGTTATCAAATTCCTTCTCATTTATCCAGTTGTGGCTCACCACCAGCTGCGTCGTACAAAGGAATGATGGTCGATCATATTAGCTGGGCTCCTACCCCCAGCGCTGCTCTACCAATGGAAGCTTGTGGTTCCTCCCACCAGCAAGAACAAATGGGTAGCTCCAGGGATGGCATGGACGACCTTATTTCAACTATCATGCAACTTGGAGCCATCCAAAATATGAGTGCTCAGGCTCCCTCTGGTTCTTTTTACCCTCTGACTGGAGCTGATAATGAAGATGTGTATGCTGCTCCTGTTCAGCCACAGCCAGCTCTTCACCAGCATCATCAGTTCGCAAACACAGGGGTGCAAGTGCAATCACCGTGGCCAACAAACAACAGCTTAGATGATTATCAGTTAGAGCCAAGGTGGTTGCCTCCACAAACCAGAGCTGCAGAGGTTCCTACCACCACTACTCACCAGCCGCAAGGAACCTCATCATTCTCCAATGCTTTTGATGACTCCCAAGGGCCAAGCAGCAGTAGTGCCAATGTGCCAGACCACACCAGGCATGGCACCAATTTTGGTCAGACTCTTCGACAGCCAGCAGTTGATCGATGGAATCAACAACAGGAACCATGGAGTCTGGAATCAATATGCAATCATAACCCTCCTGTCGACCAAAGACAGGAGCAGATAAGGTCGACGACTCCATGGGGTCATCAAGAGCTTAACATTGCAATGGTGGGGCAAGAAAGGCCATTATTGTTTGATCAAAGCACAAGAATGATGAGCTTTAGCAGTAGGGATCAACAAGGAGCCCATTGTCCCCAGCCCCAAGGAGTGCATGGAGTTGCTGAGTCCTCTTCTCGCACCTTCAATGCTCAACCATCATCATCGAGAAGAGGAAATCAACAGCACCCTGATTTGAACCTTCAGCTGTGAACGATCACTTTGAATTACATCAAAGAGCTTAGAAGATGTACAAAGCTGGAGGGAATAGACAGTAAGCAGCGGCTTTAAACTCTCCATTCATTTTACTGAAGAAGGTCGATATAATTTGTAATTTTTTCCTTCAGATTGACTTTTTCTTTCTTTTATACTTCGGAATGAATTGTAAAGGTGTCACTATATTCAAGGGAAAAAAAGTTATAGAGAGTGTATATTTGTAAGACTAATCTGATCTAATTCAAACTTCTATTTTATGCGAGTTAGAATATGGTTCCAAAGAAATAAAAATTGACATCTAATATGTTTCTTTGATTATAACAATATTTTCATCTGAATTTGTAATTGAAAATTTTAACATCTAACAAAATTACATCTTAACTTTGGTTAATAAGTTTGTACTGCTTACTATATATCTCTTGATTCCTTTAAAGACGATATGTGAATATCATACCAAAACGTACCACGAACATGAATGAGAGCACTTTTCACTCTTGAACGACGTCAGTACGCATTACTAAATTATTAATTAAAAGCGACTCTCCCTCGTTCCTTTTGTGCATGCTTTGAAAAGAAAGGACACCGACAAACTAAAGCATCTTAAATAGAAAACACCGCATGACCAGGAGCATGAGGTGTTCTTATAGATGTAAAGACATATTAAACAATGGAGTTCAAGTGTACTTTCATCTCGTGTTCAACCCAAGAAACTTGATATTTTATTATGAGACTCCCAACGACAATTTCCACTCCCATGAATTATCACAAACTCTGTGATTTTGATATCTCTATATAATCCACCTTGGACGTAAGTGACGAAAACACCGAATGCTTTTATTCACCGTGACTGAAGCTTTAACCTAACATATATATAATATCACTAATTAACACTACTCCATACTTCTTATAACGAAATAAACCTGGAAAACAGTGACTGAATAATGCCTGTGCGAGTTTGAACGCAGCTTACAGGGAGGAAGCAGGGTTTATCTCAGGGGAGAATGACTATTGACAATGATAAAAAACAGAAAAGAATAATACTGGAGTTTAGGGCAGGCAGGAGCTATGTTCTTTATTATCTAAATGAACCCACAGAGTAGCTACAAGTTCCAACCACACTTTTACTTTTAGACTACAAATAGACATGGACATGAGGCCAGCGTGCTATTTAATGCAAAGGCTTAGCTACCACTTGCCCATAAAAGTTACAATAATATGTAACGCACCCCTCAACCATTGGTTTGTATTTGTTCGTACCTTCAGCATTATCGTTTCTCATAGTTGTTATTAAATCCCTCCTAAAATCAGAGCTCCTTTTACAACTGTCAATAAGTAAAAGAAAAGGAAAATCGGAAAGCAACCTTTCCAAATTACAAGGGGAATCCATCTAATGATCTTTTTATTACCATTTGCCAGTCCAGTATATCGGTAGTCCCTTAGGTAACGATAAGAATTTTTGTTACCCATTGAACAAATACCCGTATATATATATATATATGTGTATATATATACACATATGCATGATCGTGACCACAAAGTCTACCCCTGCCAACCTCCTGCAACTTCCCATCATCGTACTTTCAGATAAAGACTTGCCATCCCGTTCACTCCCCACCCTTCTTGTCCGTAGTAAGAAGGCATTCCTTGCTTTAGGACATTCAGAACACATTATATTCAGAGATGGGACATATCATTGATGCAACCTGTGAGGTTTGGTCAGAAAAAGAAGTAGGTGGACAAGAGGACGCTCTGACCAGCTACATGACAAACTATTGTTCTTGCTATAAAATCTCCCCTCTATATTCACCTCCAATCTTAAGTTTTCATTCTCAACATACCAGCATTATATAAACCTCGCTTATCAAGGCATGAGATTAAAGAACGTTAGAGAACTTCCCAAAATTAGAGACATTCAACTAAAATCAACCTGATATGGCATGAAAATAGCATTATACAAAACCGTGCTTATGGCAAGCTCCACTCACCGATGTCAGGCCATAATTTGATTTGAATTTGGTGACATTAATGCAATACACTTCCGTATATACATGAAAGAAGTTTAAATGAAAGTATTACCATTTTGTTATCCAGCCAACAAGTGAAAGCATAGAAATGAAATGAATGCTAGAGGTTAAGGTAACAACATTATACGACACAAGTAAGAATTCTGCAAAGTTACGGATCATTATACGTTCCAAGCTAATATAACGACCATTTTACAAAACGTATGAAGCAATACCTAAATCAGTTCGCTTGCCAAGGGAAGAAATTAAGAAAGATCAATTTCATTCCACCAATAGATGATGAATTAAGTCAAAAGGGAGCTCCCTTCAGTCCAAGCACAGAGAAGAGAAGGATGAAATTTTATCTCCCGCATCATTCACACATTCACAATAGCAAACTAATTGAATTTCCATACCTACTGTGTTTGAATGAATGAGTCGGCAGCTAATTCAAATCCTTCTCCGATCCATGAGTGGACTGGAGGAAGCTCCCTTGAGCCATTTTATATCTCACGGACATGTCTATAACAACATTAAAACTCAAACAACGCAAGTGATCACCAACCATGCATACATAAAAAATTCAACGTTCCAGACATCTTGAGGGAGTTGAAGACCTTGAACAGTCGGAATACAAATTGGATACTCTTATGATCATTCAAATTCGTCAAGCAGCCGGGGAAAGCAAACAGTTTCAACCCCAATTATTACAAGGCTACATGCCCGGTCTTTCTTATTCTCGCTACATTCATGAAGGTCTCGTCTTTTCCATTGACGAGTCTCTGTGATGTTGCTAGGTACTAGATATAATCTGATGTTTACATTATGATTCCAACATTCACTATCAATTGCGAGACACAGAACTTTAAGTTTCTACAGAGGACATCTACTGAGGTGGAGAGCTGATAACAAGAGAGTATAATTAGATTATGTCCTCTAGTTGCAGTCAAACTGCGACCAAAGGGACACAGAAGGGCAAAAGAGCAGAAGAAAGAAGGGTAATAGAAGCCTAGTAATAGTTTTCACAAAATTTCACAGCCCTGCAATTGTTTGCACTTACAAAACTGTTGTATACCATGAACCTGCTTTTATGTATTGGTAAGAATTACATAATCGACTCAAGTAGTCGAAAATTGTGCTGATTCAGATTACTGGGCTGTTGAATTCACCATAGCCGAAAATAATGTTGCAGGAACCCTAACCCTAAGCGATAAGCTTTTTACCACTCAAGGAAGGAAAAAGAAATGGCAACGAAGACACTAAGGACAATTAGATTGCCAAAACGGAAGAAACCCAGAAGTCCTCATGGGGTCCATATTACTCAAAAACACACACAAAAACATGACTGTACTTCAAATCTAATTGAAACGATAACATGATCTCTGAAACCACATTTACAGATCTACCTAATTTCGTCTTCACATATGTAATACAAATCTAGGATGTGTCGTCAGGTTTCTGCTTTTATTAAACCTAATACACAAGATCAACCAAGGATTATGGTTAAACATCAAAAAGAGCCAAGTTTTTGGATATGTGGCCGCTATCTAATATAAAGGTTTACGAGCTTATACTACCGGGAATGAGCAGGTGAGAAAAGTAAACATAACGATTAGGTTTAGCTCACTTACCAACCTGCTTAATAGTATTACTGATGAGGGCGATTATCTATGGAAACCAAATCAGCTTTCAGTGAGTAATGGTACCTCCTTGCGTTGCCAGGTCGCCAAGAACTTGACAAAAAAGAATCCATCCATGGATTTAACGAAAACCATCGTCAGTTGCACCGTTGTTAGTGATGTAAAAGTACATCACTATTGATAGTATTATACAGAATGATGTTATTACTAGGAAGGATATGTTTCAGGCTATATATAATACGTCTGTAGTATATCACAAAAAGAAGAGAGAAAAAAAAGAGCAAAAATCAAGGACGAGAAGAGGGCAAAGGCAGAGGGCAGAGGGCACAGAGCAGAAGAAGAGAAAATGTCACTGTCCTCATGAGAGTTAGAGTGGAGAAAGCGATTGAAGATTTATACAAATCTGGTAAAGCTCCCTTCATCAATTCATAAATTATAAGACAAGAAAAAAGAGGAGAGAAAATGGGGTGTATGTTTTCCCTCCCTCTTCCTATTTCTTTCCCTTTTACCTCTCTTTCTCAGTATGAGTCGTTTCTTTATCACAGAAAGTGAGAGATTTTTCAGGAGCTGCTGTAAGCATTAACCTTAAAGCAGGGAATGTGTAATTATTATATATTAGATTTGAACAGAAGTTGTTTCTTGCTCTAAACAGGGTCTGACGTGTTTTATACCACATATACATTTATATATATCTCTTAAACAACAGGTACAGTAACGGGTGGTGGGGTTATCCTTTTACCGTCAAAAGCGCTGCCCATCTCTTTCTCTATTCTCTACAGTAGTTCATGTTAGCTCTCTAGGTCTCTTTCTAATCCAGCAGAAACTTGCAAGCAAATATCTGTCAGTCTTACATTTAATAAGCCTTTAAAGCAACCGATACTTCCAGATATTAGGAGTTGCAATCGTAGAAAAATATAGCCATCGAGTTGGTAGATGGTCCGAACCGATAATTATTATCCTGTCCATAATAAATAACAAAATACCCGATTAGTCATAATGAAGTCAAATTTGTGCACGATACTAAATTACGAATTTTGATTAATTAATTTTAAAAATTTTAGACTTTTTTTTCTTTCAAATCTTTAATTTTCAAGAAAAAACAATGAGGGGTGCATTAAAATTTTGACCTGATGGAAAAAAGTTGGACGATATCAATCATGCAAACAAAAAGAGCAAAAATTAGCTCTTAGGTTCCCATCCCAAGGTCTGATGCAAGATGGCTTAATTCTTGTTACTATAAATTAACCAATCTAAAATTTAGTCCAACAATACCAATGTAATTGATTTATTTTGATTTTAATCATTAAATTGGGCTAATTAGAATACCATCTAATTTATTTTTTTGATTCATAATTTTATATTAGTTATATAATTATATCATAAAAAAGGGTCAAGTATTAAACTTATTATGAATTGTCGTTCGAAATAAGATAAAGAGTACAGTCCATATAAAATCAATATAGGATAGATTGCAACTGAGACACCCAATATAATCAGAAATTTTAATATACAACTTATTATTTAAGACTGTCTTTAATTTCGTTTTAAGGATGGCCTTGAACGAAAATCAGGGCACAGAGTTTGCGGATGTTATCTACTTCACTATGAAAAACAATCTCTCTATCAGGTAAGAATAAAATTACGTGTTATTGAATTTCTTTCAGTCTCACCGTACTCCTGCTAAATGTTATTATTGTTATTATATCGTCTATTTTTGCAATGCATAATATCTGTCTTGCCATAGATGGTTTATGAATGCCCTCCATCATCGTGACGATGAACGTGAAGAACAAGAAAACTTAGTGATGAACAAGAAAACTTAGTGATTCTAAAAGTGAAGATACCATGTGATTTAATGTCTGCTTGTGCATGAATATGCCAACAACCTGTTTCAAAATGCTGCAATTTGTTATCAGATTCCTTCTTCAAATTAGATGTATGTACAATGTAGCCAAATAAATGGACTTTTATTTGGTCATCGCCGCATGTTTGTTTGTCTAGGAAAAGGTGGCCACCGCCATTAGCTCCTTTTTACCGAACAAATCAAAACTCATGTCGCCCTAATTTTCTTTTCCACCACCGCTTTTCGTATTTGTCGTCTTTTCCTAACAAATAATCAATCAACTCTATGTAGGAGGAAAAAAAAAAGAACACAATAACAAATCTTAATATGATATGCATGTAACATATGAACGCAATGTATGTAGTCCTGATTTGATTCTTATTTCACGGTTTGTGTCTGATAGTATGGAATAAAAACTATACAAGTAATCATTGGGTTTACGGACTTAATGGGACATTAGATGAGGCTTACAAGCTTTATCTTTACTAGTTCGATCTGTTAATGGAATTATATGGTCGATATTATGTTATTTTCATGACGTGTTATGATTAACGGTATATTACTTCAATGATGAACTGATAAGAAATTTTTATGAATATTTTTTCCCATTTAGGAGAAAGATTACTGGAAAGTAAATTTCATATACAGGATAATGGCTGTAAAAATCATCAAATAAAATATTTTTTCATATGAAACAAACAAGTCTTTGTGGCCTTAATAATTAATATTTTTATCAATGTAAAAATAAAAGAAAAATAAATAAATTTGAAGAACATGTCAAACTAATCTAAGCACTACAAGCAAAATGAATGAGAAGGTAAGCTAAGTTAGCGACGGAATGAGTCGTTAAAGAAACGATCGTATTTAATAATTAGCGACAAAGTACAAACTTTCCGTTGCTAAATTACCGACGGGATATTTTCTTTTCCATCGCTATATTTAGCGACGGTAATTTTGGTGCTGCCGATAAATTTAGTGATAGAATGTTTGTTTCGATCAGTAAATGTAGCGACAAACAAGACTCCTTCTTCGGTAACCTTACCAACAGATTTCTCAAATCCGTCGGCAAATTCACAACTAACTTTACCGATGGATCTTAGATGTCCGTCAATAAATTTACTGCATTTTACAGATAAGTTTTGGTCGTCTATCGATAAATTCACTACATTTTATCGACAGATTTTGTTTTTCCGTCAGTAAATTTTCTGATTTTTTATATTTTCCCTACATTTAATTTTATTTGATAATCTTATGATTGATGTATAATTTATACAATTATCAATTATCTGCTGATAATATTCTAATTTGTTTCTATATTTAATTTATTAAAACAGAAAGTTGATTGATGATATAAAGTAAAAATTATTATCTACAACAATAAGTATTTAATTCATACAAAATGAATACAACTACGCTATTCATTTGGTGAATGTGGATGCTCTGAATGTTGAGATGAGGTATTGTCCTTCCCTTTCAACTCATTCATCTCATTACAGAGCTGGGCTATGTACTCCATCGGCTGTTATAACTAAGTTATCAGTGCTTGTACTATGCTCCGAAGCTCATGGAATTCTTTGGATGCGAACTGCCTACTAAATGCTACTGTACTGAATGTGGAGGATTATGAATAACATGTGTTCACAAATGAACCTAAACTGAAGATCCTTCTACGACGATTCCTACCACCTATTGCATGAAGATATGTTTGACTGTCATCAACATCTTTAGACTGCTGAGACTGTCTTTGAATGCTTTCTTATATTTGGTCCTATCAGAAGGCAATGTTTATGTTAATAAGTGAAAATTATCAAGCATTAATATTAAAGCATAAATTTCACATATATTTAATTCTCTACATCTAGTGTTGCCGAAGGTCACAACGTCATGCTTTTTAGTGTGAGTGCTCAAAAAGAGCTGATAAGGTGTAGGCTTCATGCTCATAGACTTTTTCCGTATCAGAATAAAATGTTATAAATAAACTACAATTTACAAAAATTTCAACAGAATTTTCTCTATTTTTATGATATTTACCCTCTGTTAAACAAAGAAAGTAACTCAACAATACAACTATATATGGCACCAGACATTTATAACATTATTATTCTCTATAATATACATATTTTCATTTAAAAATTCACATATTAAATTAAATTGAAATACATCAAAGTATATAAAAAAACAAAATATAAGTGTAAGTTGTAGATACCTACAAGTCTCTCTATATGCTTGTGGTGGATAATAGATCCTCCAATGTGTACAGGAAGACTCTCTGTCCCCGGTCTTCCACGTCTGTTGGTAGAATTACGTTTTGAAATAGACATTGCCTCGGATGATATCCAATATTGTTGCCAACGACTCCTTATTTCTTCATAAATATAAGGAGGTCGTACACCAGTCTTGTGTATCGCACCAACAATGTCTTTATAATGTGTATGAGCTCATCTTTCCCATACTTAATAAATAATCGCGTCAAATTCATAATCTCAAAAAAATTCTTTCTAAAAAAAAAAGAAAACATACGATAAGTACTTATAACCTACAATATTTATCTAATTGATGCATACAAATTAATTACAAAAAAATACATTTTTTTACCTCAAACTCCTGATAATAAAAATTATTTGTCACTTGAGAGATATTATTTCATATATAACCCTCAAGATCAATCTTCTCCTTGAACTTAGATGTCATATTTCTTGAGCACGGTCCAGACGGAATCAATCTAATATAAAAATAATTTTGTATCATTTTTAAATTTAAACCTACAACTTAATTATAAATATATGGATTTTCATGTATTTTCACTTACAGATTATTCACAATTGTAATGTAAGTTCTTTAATCAACTTCCTCAGCTCTAGGATGGAGGCCGCCTCCTTCATCCACAATGTTGACCCCTGATATCTCTATCAGTATAGGGGTGGTGGATGGTGTAAAGTTGTTTGATGGTGTAGCAATAGGTACAAAAGGTGATGCCTTATCTACATGTACAGTAGTTAGAGGTATAACATTTGATTCTGTTGCACTTGTAGAATGTGATACTTCACCTAGAAAGTAACTGGCTCCAAATCGTGGTTTGAACCTTGGTAATATCGTATTCTGTTTTCTCTTTAGAGGTATATTTTAACCTAAAATTAATATTTTATTGAATATTCCAAAAAAAATTCAATTCAATATATAACGATATATCGTTGATTGAATAATTAATTTATTGAATATAATATTCGATTACAAGCACAAATTCATTATTTGGATCGTTCAAAAGCTCATTCTCATCATATGTAATAGATGCATTTATTTCATAAACATCTTTCAGAAACGCTTTGCTTTCAATTCTCTGTTCTCTTTTTCCATGTGATTCAAAAACACCTCTAGGTTTAACTTTGGAAACGACTAACCAATCTGACTTATTTTATCGTAAGTTGAGAAAAGGGACATAATACACCTGGATCACTTGCATCGTCAACACGAAAGGTTCAAATTGTCTAAATCTTCTTCGTTAGTTAATTTCAACTAGATTATATCTGTTATGCACTTTTGTACCAACATTAGGAGTTAGATCAAACCAGTCACACTTAAATATTACACTCCGCTTTATTGGCAATGTAGGGTACTTAATTTCAAGTATCTCAATAATTTTACTATAGTAATCCATCAATTCTCCCTGTATGCAAACCCTACTATTTACTATTGTCATACTATGACCATAATATTCTGTATGATATTTGTATTCATTAACGAAATACATCGAATCCGATTTAACAATTTACAAAGGTCCTTTCGTAAGGTCACATATGAACTTGTTCTCTATTGAATTTTCTAAGGCCTACACAAAAGAAATTATCATATTAAATAGTATACTGTCATTTGAATACTTTAATCTTACAATTCAATCATTTCAATAATTGTAAGTGACAACTTACATATTTTTTGAACCATAGAGAAAAGTATCTTCCAACTTCTTTATTAATATCGTCCTGTGTTTTTTCAGGCATTAGCTCGTGTAACCATTCCTCGTATAATCTAAAAACATTTTTATGTATTTTAGTTGTGAATAATTTCAAAACACCTAAATAATCAATTTCAAAATTACCTTTAACTTATTGCCACAATAAAGATAAGTCAATTTCCTTGTTGTGCTCCATCCAGACAACATAGAATATGTCGAATACTCATTAATAGTTCACATCAAAGCTGCTCTCAACATAAAATTATTGTGTGATTATGTGAATTTGAACAGGATTTGTCTTTTACAAAGACATTATTGTTAAACCATTAAGATATATCTCATAATAGATCATATTAAGTTATGAACTAGTTTTATGATGCATAGAAGGAAGTATGTACAACCACTATGATCCTTTCTAGTTTTTACTTAATTATGATTAATGTTGCACCTAAAAAAATAACAAGGATTTAAGTTTTATTATATGTACATTATGTTATATTGTTAAACCCAGATTAAGTTACATGGGTCAAGTAAGAGATTGTTAGATAATTTCATTTTGTGACCCATATGTTTTGGTTTAATCATTTAAGTACATGAAATCCTATTGGTTATTTAAATAAGAGATGCTAGGTTTAATAAAATAAATAATGTGATGTATTTACATTAACATATCGTAAAAATAAGGACAATGAAAAGATGTGTCATTTGAATTTTAAACTGATAACTACTTCCTCTTTCTCTCTACCTATTAAGTTTTTCACGTGTCTCTCCATCAAACAATATACGAAAAATAACGAAACAAAAGCAAAGAGCAAGAAAAAAATATAAGAATATCTTGAAGATTATTGGAAATTATCTTTTCAAAAAGTATCAAAAATACGACAAACCGCTTATGTTACTGTGAAAAATTATTAAATTATAAGATCTTACAATATATGTGATTAAATTTTCATGATAAAGTTTTCATGATAGAAATGTTTCAGCGTTTTGTATACTTGCAATTTCTGGTTGTCTTTTTTGTGTTGTGGCTGTTGGAATTTGGATCTTTATGGCGTTGAAAATCTAGTGCTAGCTGGTTGTGCTTGATTTTTGTGTGTTGGTTGCTTGGTTGGGATGATTTTATGAAATTGTAAAAGTTTGTTTGCGGAAGTTGTGTGTTCTTTAAGTTGTGGCTACCGAATATGAGGAGCAGCGCCACGTTATGCATGAGGTTATCGTTAAATCCGGCGGTATGGGACGTTGATGGTTGATGGCGATGTGAGGAGGCATCGGTAGCGAGGAGGCTCAAGTGAAGGCGCAACATAAGCAAAAGACCAAATGGTAGCGTTGGAGAAGAAGTTTTCGGCGGTTGCAGAAACAACGTGGGGGGCTCCGAGAGCTCCAGATGCAGTCACATCACCAGAGATTGGGGAGTGCATTTTAATTTCACCAAAACGATGTCATTTTCATTAAACCAAAACGACGTTGTTTTGGTGAAGTTAGAATGTTGTTTAACTTAATGAAAATGACGTCGTTTTGGTCATTATAGTGAAAGAAAGTTATTTACCTTGACCTACACGATGTCATTTCAATTTAAAACTAAAACGCTCAAGTTAACTAACGTTCTGAACTGGTTAAGTTAAAACGCACCTGTCTTCCTTCCCCGCCCCTCCTCGTGCGCAACAGCCTTTTCCTCCTTCCTTCAGACGTAGCTCGATCCTCTCCTCCATCTTCCTCCTCCAACATCGATTGTCGTCCTTCCTCCGACCACGTGGAGCATCTCCAGCCGGCGTTCATTTGTCATCTTCTCCGGCGGTGAGGTAAGGGGGTCATCTCCTCCGCCTCTTCCAAAGGTAAGTCGTGGGTTTTGATTAAAAATTTGTTTTTTGGACTGAGTTAATTGCATTGGTGTTGTTTAATTGGGTTTGATTGTTATTGTGTTAAGGTTTTTCATGTAAATAATGGGAAAATGTAAATAATTTATGCTTAGATAGGGTTGACAAATTTGTGCGCTCAACGTGTTCGATGAAATGCTTTGTCATATGTGATGAACTTGTTTTATGGTTTTTTAATTGTTTGTTTACAAACTATAAGGAATAGATAAAGTATCAACTATATATGCTAAATTTTTCATTAGTTTTGTTGATATAATTTGATGGATTACCATATATTGGACGCATCGATATTTGAATTAAAAATAACTTTCTACTAACATAATATTTATTTGCTTTATTGGTCCTCATCTTAATAAGAATATTGAACAAAATTAATGATGAGCATTAAAATATGACTTATCTAAATAACAATAACAATAATAATAACAACCAAAAACCAAAATAGAAGATAATAACAATTTTAACTTAATTTTTTAAATATAGAAACAAAAAAATCTTTAGATGTTTTATAAAAATGATGCAAAATGCTTATTATTACATACTAAGCAAAATATTGCAAACAATTTTGGCTACATTTTCTCACATTTGTAGTTAAAAATGCATACTTATAAAATCGGGATTTGGGGTTTTATCTTCACTTACTGATTCCAATCTTGTTCCGCTGCTTCATCATATACTAAAACCATGTGAAAGAAGACATAAGACATATTCTTATTATCATCTTCTCTCTTTATAAATACATAAACATGAAATATTAATCATAACAAAGCAAAGTAAATGTTTCATATTCCAAAATTTACTTTAATTGTCTTGTAATTTACCAATACCAAGACTTAGGATAAGCCAAACAATATGCAAGACCAATACATCTTATTCGCCAACACAATCAAATTAATTCAACCATACATTGGAGATATGAGAAATTTTGGGCCAATCTTCACCCTTCTCGCGCTCGCACCTTTTCTTCAATAAAGGACAACTATCGATACCCAGAGAAAAGAGGGACGAGGGCAGGCCCTCTTCTGGCAAGGACCAAAGCTTAGGGCAGTTAGAGATTTGCATTTCTTTAAGAGAAGTGAGATTCTGAAGTCCTTTGGAGTTGAGAGATTCCAAATCAGCGAACCCCCATATTATAAGAGAAGTAATAGTGGAAGGTAACCCCTCTTCCGGCACAGATTTCAGCTTAGGACAATTGCCGATTGATAACTCTTTGAGATTTCGGAGTTGTTGAATCTTGTTGTTGACAACAAATTCTAAGTTTTGTAAACACCATATGGAAAGAGAGGTGAGGGAGGATGGGAGGCCCTCTTCTGGCAACAATCGGAGCTCTGGACAACTACGAATAGACAAACATTGAAGAGAAGTGAGATGCTGAATCCCCTTGTACTTGAGAGATTTCATATTTGGAAAATCCTCGATTTCAAGATAGGTAAGTGTGGGTGGGAGTAGTGACTCCTCAGGAAATCATTCCGCATGTCTGTAGCCACCTATCCCAAAGTGCAAAAGAGAGGGAAGACAATACAAATTCCACTGACTGCGTCCATTTATGAGTTCAGAGCAACCAACAATTTGAAGCCTTTGTAGTTTTAAGGGCAAGCCTCCTTTAGGAAATGACTCAAGCTTTGGGCAATTCCCAATGATCAACTCCTCCAAAGAATAGAGTAGAGAGTGCATAGACTCTGGCAACCATTTCAAATTTGAGCAATCCTTTAACCATAGTCGTTTCAAATTACAAGTTTCTAGTCCCACTTCAGGAAATGATACCAAATTCGGACAGTCTCTGATTTTCAAGGAGAGGAGAGACATATAGTTTCCATTCATCGTCTCAAAGTTTGGACAGTTATAAACACATAGATCCTTTAAGTTGGAGAAGGACTCCAAGGATAAACATTTCAGGAAATTACACCGATCAATTGTAACTTTCTCTAAAGTATTCAATAGACCACAACAACCCAGTTGCTCTATTCATTCAATCCAAGGACTTTGGGATCTAAAAGCTGAAAGTTGATAGCCATTGTTTAAAGTCAGATCATCCAAAATCATGTTGAGAATCCTTGGAACTCTCGGGAGTGAAGCCACAAGTCTCTCACTTTTCCTGATCTCGAGCGTAATCAACAAAGGAATGTGTTGAGGCAGAGACCATTTGAATGCAGGACAATTGATTATGTATAACTTTTGAAGGAGATAGAAAACTTCCTCTTCATTTCCACACATGACCCATTCTTGCCAATGGGGCATGTTTTCAAACCTTAAAACTTCAAGGCATTGAAATGGCTTCTTCATGGATGTACATCTACCACAGAACTCAGCACCAATCGATACAATTCCTGGAAAATCTATAATTGAGAGTTTTTTCAAGTGCACTAGCTGCCCAAGTGATGGTAGTTGACAACAGTGTCTACAACCATAAAGCTCCAAGGTTACTACTCCTAACAAAGGAGATCCTCCATCAATCCAATCTGGAAATCTTGTGCCCCCGTACCCACCAATTGTAAGAGTTTCCACATTTTCATGAGGTTCCAATTGCTCCAATAGACGTCTAGCATGCACTGAATCACCAACATCACCCTTCCAAACCAATTCCAACTCCTTAAGATGTATTTTCCCTTTGAAGTTGGCCCTTAAAGCTTCTTCTACATCCTTAACATTTTGAAGATTCCTAATAACAAGACGTCCTCTCAGTTGCTGAAGATTCCCCAACTCTTGAATACTAGTCCCATTTTCCTTTCCAATCATGAAATAACACAACTTTTGGAGCTTCCATAATTGACCCATCTGCGGTGGCATCTTTTGCAAGTGAGTCCCCTCAATATCAAGAATACACAAGTTGGCCAAATTTCCCAATCTTAGCGGTAACTCGACGAGTTCTCTACAGTTCTCCAATAATAAAATTTCCAAATGATACAAAATACATAAAGATTCAGGTAAGATTTCAACTGATGATCTAGAGAGATCCAAGTATCGAAGATGTTTTAACTTGCTAATTGAATCATCGAACTTTAATGCTCTATAAAGCCAACGAAGGGATAGTACTCGTAAGCGCTCAAGTTTTGGAAGTATATCATAAATTACCTTTTCATTAGTGTCAGCGTATGCGCTCGACTGTAAGAAAGTGCGCAGTAGTGGAGCA
>JANVCL010000213.1:6655291-6672676 GCA_026546855.1 Erythroxylum incrassatum | reverse complement strand
TCCGTTTGAGGTGATTCTTATTTTAAATTAAACGAGAGACTTAGAGATATGATTTATATGAAGACGCTAAATTGATATTTCGATTTGAAGGTTTTCAAATTCTGTTCACAAATAGGAGAATTGAGTTCAAGCATAGTGACTGTGTCATTTGAGTACACCATGGAGCAGATTATGAGCAATTCTTGGAAAAAAAATAGTAACGAACATGAATTGATAATGCCTTTTAAAGGTTTAATGAAAGAATCTTTCGGGGTCTTAGCCACGATCGAGGTGTTGTGTTTCGCAATAGAGTTGGGTTCCGGAAGTGGGGTCCAACAATAATTATCCATTAAATTTAGAATTAAATTAGATAATAAAAGATTATGAGATATCCAAAAGGTTGGCTATAATCTTACAAACCTTTTGAACAAGTTGTTCATTTGAATGTATACTTATGGAAGAATGGTTCGCAAGATAAATAGTGAGAGTAACATAAATTTGAAAAGTTCAAATCTCATAACAACACATTCAATTGGAACTATTGTCTTTGTTGATACATTTGAGGTATAGTTGAAAGGCTATGAGACATTAAAAGATTCACTTTTATGATGAATTCAAAGAGTTTGTTTTGGAGATGATTGTGAATTTATCATGTCTACAAGAGGATTAGTGGGAGTATAATTGTCCTCTTTAGGAAAAGTATGTGGAGACATATTGCTCATAGAAAATAATAATTCTAACTTTCAATTGTTAAAAACATAATTGTCTAAGAACAACTCTTATTAGATATGAAAAGGTAACAACTTAATTATGAGAATTAGATTTATAGAGATAGGTTGGCCGTTGTTCACCTATTCTAAATCCAAGTGCCTAGATAATGTACTAAAGATGTTTAGTATATGAGATATTAGATACTTGTGAAGTATTAAAGATATATATTACTTTGTGTATGAGTTGCTCTTTAAGTTTAAGATAATAAAGATATAACTTTAGAAGTAAATACTAATTAAGGTTCATTTACTTAGAACAATATCATTTTAAGATTGGAAAGGTTCTAATGTGTTAATGGTTACTAATTAAGTCATAATATATTTTTCATTTAGTGGAAATGATTAATTGTATTAATTTCTTTAATGAACTTGATATAGTTCTTCGCATTGTTCAAGACAGTAATGTACTGTAGAACATTTAAGTCATTGCCTCATTGGGCATGCAAAAGAAGCTAAGGTCTTATTAAAGATTCAAGTATTTATTTAAACAAATTTTCTTAATTATGATTATAATTAAGATGAAAGTTATATTAAGTCACTATCCCAGTAGTAGTATAATCGTCATATGATGATATAATATGAGATACTTAAACGATTGGCTTAGTGCAAATGGGAGAATATTGGTTTATGCCCTATAGCTAATCGATTTGGTTGTAGTTTAGTGATAATTATTTAAAAGCGTTATTTATCTTTTACATGCTTACATGTATATAATAAAGTCCATGGGATAATTATATATTGCAAATTAAATTATTATGAGATTCATATTGCATTATTGCATTTATGTGCTATCCCTAAATTATTGCTAGTCATTGTTCTATTAAGACTGGACATTAATAGAATGTAAAAAGACTAACACACATTATGTTTTTCCTTATAAATGAAGTAATCGATCTCATAAGCTAAACTATGGAGATACATAAACAAAAATGTGAGCGCTTGTTAGAGAATAAGTTCACTGGGCAAATCTGATATGAAAAATCCATCTGGAACATTACTTGTATGTTTATGAAATTTTCATTGTGATGATTATAAAAGTGATCATTTGACTTAAGGTCATCAAAATTATCTTATATAGGGATTGTTATCTTTTGATACTATTTATGACCTATTTAACCATAGATCAGTCAATCGATAATTATTGGATATAGCATGAACTATATGGAGGCAATTGTAAGATCAAGATAGGATTCATCACCCTAAAGTAGATATAGAGAATGTTTCATTGTTTTCGATTTGGGAAATCTTTGGCCAACGTGAAATGACACTATTTAAATAGTTTACAAATCTCATTAATTGAATCGATAGTTAATGGCAAAGAAATAATATGATTGAACTCAAAAAAAGTAGACATTAATTTCATACTTTGTCTAATCGGAACATTATATGATAAAATGATTAAATTATACAAAAAAACCATACACGTAAAGATTAGTTAAAATTACTTTGACATTTTTAACTATTTTAATAATCATGACATGTTAAATACTATCCGACCCAATGGATTTGGATATTGGTAGTAAATCGTAAAAACCGATAGATATGGATATGGATATGGGTTGAGTTATAAAAAATGGATATGGATATGGGTAGAGAAAAATCCGAACCATAGATACTTATATCCTACCCGTTTTTTATTAACTATATTTTTTCTATTTTTATTGAATATTTATGGTTAAATTAAATAAAATATTAAAATTTTATACGAAGAAACAACTTTAAAATCTCTACTTTACTCTTCAGTATTCACATTTTTCATCATATTTTATTTTCTTATAGGATGATAATAATACAAATGATAAGGAGATGGAGTTTTGAATATTGTGGAGTTCACGCAAATACAATTTGAAGCTTTAATTATTTCAATCTTTATTTCTGTTTTAAATTGTGAAAAATGTATATTGTCTTCGTACTAAATATAATGATTTGTATTATTCCAATTTTATGATTTTTTAATACATATAAATCAAAATCTTGACTTATTATTATTAAAGTAATTTTGATTTGGAACGTTCGCAAAAACTACTCTTTATATTTTCTATTTAAAAGTTATAATTTTATGTACTATACAACCCGATGGATATCCAAAAACCCGAACAACCCAATGAATTTGGATATAGGTAGTAAATCGTAAAAACCGATAGATACGGATATGGATATGGGTTAAGTCATAAAAATAAATATGGATATAGATAAAGTAAAACCCAAACAGAACCCTACCCATTACCATCCTTAGTTATGATTATAAATTATTTAATTAAAAAATTAAAAATAAATTTATCGAAGTTTTGAAGAATTGGAATTTCCGTATTTCAAATTTCAGAACTCATTGTTTTTCATTTTTAATTTTATACACGTCTAGATGAATCAACTTTTATTTTATTTTGAATCTGCTACATCGACTTTCCGTTAATTGGCAATAAAAATAGTACTTGCTTGTGTTCAAAGATTGAGAAGAAAAGTTACAATAAGTATATATTATGTTGTAGGACATAAGATAACAAAAATCTTAAAGGACCCATGCCGATTGTCCCTCAATTCTCATGTGTTACAGAAACAATAACAGAGGTTCATGACAAAACTTGAGACCTTGGGAAATCACCTCATCATAATTCTTTTGCCATAATTCTGACTTTCATGATACTCCTATCAAGAGATATGTCAGATCCAGGGCATCCAAATTTAAGTTTGATTAAATGGGATGATAGTTTCTCATTCCAGAACTGTAAAATCAGACTTTTTCGATCCAAGGAATCAACAGAAGTGCTTCAAGCACTCCATCAATATATCTGTATGTTCAGGTTTCCCTACAGATACCCGAATGTAACCCTTCAGTTCTTTGTTATTGTAGTGACGAACTATGACGCCCATCTTTGCCAGATCCTCCTGCATTCAACTCTGCTTCGTTACCACAGTAAATGACAAGCAGAAAGTGAACAAAAACAAAACCAAAGTGTACTTCCTCATTCAGGGAAAGAACCCTACAACCTAACAAAATAATTGATTAAACACTCATGCAGGCTACAGATATCAATTCCTTCATTCTCCTGGGATAATAATAGTCAAATATATAGCACCAGGGCGACTCTATTTCATCAGAGTGAGATGCTTGTATGAAATATCTGTCGCAAACAGCAGAATTATCTGAAACTCAAGGATGCCCTCGTATATATAAAACAAACTACGGAAATTGTAGAAAGAGTAGAGGTTACAATAAACACATGCAATTGGATATAATACCAGCATGGAGAATATTAAATACCTTCAATATCTTGGCATCCATTCCAGATTCAACTGCACAAAGAATGAAATTGGAACAGCTTGGATATGGATTGATAAAAGGCACTTCTTTCAGGAGCTTATAAAGCCTCTCCCTCTCTTTTACCAGAGCATCTTTAACCTTCTGTAGACATGGTCCTTAGTATTAGTTATTGCACACAGCCACGGGCAGAAGGATACTGACTTCAAAAGTATTATATCAAGTAGAAGACTATTTGGAGATTTTGCAACACAAGATTCAAAACCAAATCCCACCTCTAGATAAATAGGATTCTCCAATGCTGCACATGCAGAAACTTCAGCAGAAACAGAGACATTATAAGGTTGTTTAGCTCTCCAAAGATACTCAATGATGCTTAAAGGAAATGCCCCATATCCAACACGTAACCCTGCTAACCCTGCAAATGGAGTTAATTTATAAGCCTTGAAAGTAATTTATTGACAAAATTGATAAGCTTTGAGCTAGCGGTGTTGTGTACACTGACCAGCAAACTGCTTTTACTACCTCACAAGAAACCTACATTTTCTTTTAGTTCTCAAAAAGTCAAGTTTGCTACCAAAAGTTTGACCATCTAGGATAGTTTACAAAGTCATCACCTAATAAACTGTCAGAACAATGAGCAAACCAGGAAGGTACCCAAGGATGCTGTGACATGACGCATTAAAAACTGTAAGATGGCACTAGAGAATTTAATAACTCAATGCAGATACCCATGAAATTAATAGGCAGTGGAAAGTTACAGAGAAAGCCCATAAACCATGAAACAGATCAAGCAACTCGCTTCCATTTAAAATAATGCTGAAGATACTGCCAACTTTTTAACATACACATTCTAACTAATGTAGTATAAATTCGGTGAACATCTGAACTGCCACCTATGAAGTTTGTCAAGTAGGGCTAGTTGTTAGGAGGTGCTTGGTTAATGAGTATTGGAAGGAATGGGTAAGAAATGAAAAACAGCTACTTAGTAATATATTATCATTAAATGAACTGCATTTCTATATCTGAATTTCGGGTAATATACCTCCCGATTATGAGAGGAATGAAAGTCACGTGTGTGACACTTCTTTTTTCTTTTTTTTCCCTCTTTTTTAGCAATTAAATATAATTAATTAATTATATTCTCTTTTTTAGCAATTAAATATAATTAATTAAAATATATTAAAATTTGACAAAAAACGAACAAACTTTTATTTTTTAAGACTTTTAACAAACCAAACACTATCAATGGTAATAGTAATCATTTATTCGTCCTAATCGACCATAATTATAATGATTATATCTATTCTTATTCTTCACTATATTCATTCTCATTCTTATTATCATTTTCCTATGTGAACCAAGCACTCCCTCAGTATATATAGGATTACCAATCATTAGTTTAAGTAATTACTTGTAAGTCAAGTAATGAGTGATTAAAATTCCAGTAAGACAGCCCCAGTCGAAAGTTATCCAATCTAAGGCTGTGGCATAATTAGACTGTCAGACCCAGCAAACTAAGTAAATTAACTAAACTGTTGGAATCGATCCAATAAACTAAAGGCTGGGATGAAAAAGCATTTCTGTCAATTCAACATTTGAACCCTATGCCCAAGCAATTTTGGTAATCAATTGAAGTTGGCAAGGAAGACAACAAATCAAAAAGTAAAACAATTTAAATGGTGGGCAACACTATCAGAATAATGCCAGCACAGTAAATGTCAATTGCAGAATGTGGTCAGTAATATACCAGCTCGTTTGCTAAATGTCCGCAAAACAATCAAATTATCATGCTTCTTGACCCATTTCATTCTAGATTCAAATCCTGAAAACTCAATATATGCCTCATCCAGCACCACCAAAATCGGAAGCTCCAGTATCTCCAAGAGATCTTCATCATTAATGACACTGCCATACAATAGAACAAAAAGGGAACTTCGACCATAAAAGGAGCTACACTATATTATAACTAGTGTAGATTTTCACAATTCTATGCTTGGAAAATAATGCAGATGTCATGCAGCCTAACCACATTATATACAAACTGGCCATTACTGAACATATTTTCCATAAAGGAAATGCAAACATCACCAGAAGATACCAAAGAAAAGAAGAAAAACCATTTCCTAAATTGGTTGCGCACCAAACACATATAGATAATGTTTCCTTCTCTACATTTATTTAGAAAGTGCATGATGTTTTTGAACTTCGAAACCTAAAAATTTCACATTGATCGCCAACTCTACATGGGCATTGAACAGTCTTCTAGGCCAGAGCCCTAAGAAAGGGTCGCAAAAGTAGTTTTTGCCCAATTTTAATCAAAACAAACATAAAAACCAAATTTCTTCCCATTTTCACCTTGAGGAACTAAAACCTTTATTAACTGACAGACAAGCCTCAATTATTAGGCAAACTGTTGAAAATTGGGGTCAAATCAGAGACCTCAGGATTTATCATATAAACCAACCACGTGATATGCAAGTTCAAGATAAGCATCCATAAAATACCTTCCATCTGGATTGTTCGGAGAGGTTAAAAATATGCATTTTGGTTTCTCCTGTCTAACAGCTTCAACAATAAGTTCTACATTCAAGCTAAAGTCTGGCCTTCTCCAAACTGCATATCAAATTGAAATTAAATAAATGATTTAGCAACAAAATTCATAAATCTCAGAAAATCAAATGCTAAACTCAAAAGATGAACGCTGTCCAAAGTTTATGTTTTGTAGAATGAAGAAGTTCACAACAGATGTCTCAACAAGAAGTTTCTACCCTTTATAACTTCTGCCCCATTAACTCCAGCGTCAAATTCATACATTGTAAAGGTTGGAGGGCAGTCCACAATTTTGTCACCAGGATCTAGCGTACATCTACCACATGTATGAACCAAGAATGAAATGTACAAAATGTTAAAATGATACAACATGTTGAATTTAGGAAGATATATCATGCATGATCTGCCATATATTACCGCATAATCAGATCAATGAGCTCATCAGCCCCACATCCCACAAGAATGTGATCAGATTCAAGCCCTGAATCTTTGGCAAGGGCCTTACGCAAACAACGGCTTTCCGGATCTGGATATATATAAGGAAATTTCAACGATCCAAGAGCTTCAAGTACCTATAGATCATCTGAAACAGTGCAGTCAGGAAAGAAAAAGCTAATGGCTTCTGCGTTAGAGCTAAATGATCTTTGAAGTTGATATGTCTTGAAACCAAAAACGTACAATTACGATGATCAACATGAGCAAAATCTCCATTTTTTTTACAAGATGAAAGGATGTAAAATGGTTTCATGGCTTGCCTCAGGAGGAGGACCATAAGGGTTTTCATTTGCATCTAACTTGACAATATCCTCTGGCCTCCTTCCAAGTCGAGCTGACAAAACCTGCAGTGAGGAGAAAAAGACAAAATGGAAATGAAAAATAAATTTAATAGCCATATAGATGCTCAAGTCCATGAACTAAAACTTTACCATCAACAAGGGTTAGTAGTAGTTGTACATAAAGGAACCACAGGAATCGAATTCGTAACAAGAAATCTAACTAGAATCATTGTTTTTATTATTATTATTAACTCTTACTAAGAGCTAGTACCAGAATTTCGAAATGACAAGTAATTCTTCACAAAATGTAATCTCCTAATATTCGGTAAACAACAAGAATCTTTCGTAACATAAAAGAAAAATAAAAGACGCACTAGTAACAATCTGGAGAACTGATTCCAAGAAATTGCGCAAGTTGTTATAATCCAGTAAACTTCATACACTATTCAGCTAAACTCTAGTCGTCATAGCTAAAACGGAAAGAAAAAAGTGGCTAACTTCAAGTTCAACAAGAAAGTTAATTTCCATAAATAAGCATTTCACAAACATACGGAGTTAAAACGCAAAATAAGAGAATAACCTCAAAAGGCAAAATGGGCTGATAAGGAGACAATTTTCTCAAATGGGTTCTAATAAACGAGTCCCCAGTTAACCTTTGTTGACCCTCATTGACATGTTCTACTGGAATAGCAGAGGACATGACAAAGAACGTTCTATGGTTATTATTTCCTCCAAGAGGGCAAAAGAGTCTTTTATGAACAAAAATCCGGTGACGATTAGAGCTGGGCTCGGTGAAGCAGAGGGAGGAAGTACTGCAGATATCAATCACACCCATGAACGACTCTGCACAAACTGGACCAAAAGGGTGCGTGTGTGACCACGTTAATGGGCAACGTGACAAAAAGACGAGAACAGTAGCGACAAAGGGTCAGTGTAAAATACCGAGAGAAGCCAGAAGACACACAGTTAATAGGTGGAGAGTTGGGCGGCGGTAGTGGGGGTGAGAAATGAGAAACAAAGGAGGTGATTAATGGCGTAAATTAGGTTTCATGTCGACGTCGTTTCAGTCTCATGTAATAACTAATAATAATGAACAAATCAATTATAGATTATAGAATGAAAAAGAAAAAAAAAAGATGGGCATTCGCTTGATTTCTTTGGTGAAGCAAAAACAAAATGGGCTTAATCTTAAAGAAATATTATTCAAGAAGCCCAAAAATATGTAGACTTTGGGCCCTTCTTCCAAAATTCGTGGAAGATTTGTCGACTTGGCATTAAGAGATGCGCATGAGGTCAACTATTTCTTATAACAAAAATAAGATGCCTACTCTTTTTGGAGGTGGTCCAACTCCAACTCCATCTAAAAGCTTTTAATCTTTATTCTCTAATTATAAATCTCAAGGCTTGCTTTCGGTTTGGCTGGTGGAGTTCGAAAATACATAGTTTTACTTTATTATTAATTTATTTAAAAGTGATATTATAATTTACAGGTTAAGTATTTAAATAAAAGACAATTTGTATTCACAGATTCTTGTAATCCAAACTGAAATATGTAACACATGCCAAAATGAAAACAGGTACATATCTAAATCAATAAATAGAAGAAGAAAGGAAAATCTGGCCTCTGGAAACTGTTGTCGTAGACTTTTATTGTGATCCTACACAGTGTTCGTCTGGTCCAAACTTTTCTCTCACTGTCGTGAGAATCCAATGCTCCTCTTAAAAATAGCAACCAAGTACTGACAAAAGACAACATTATAAATTAAAACTTAAAAAGTGTTGTGTTGATGATTTCCATTTAGTTCATTGCCTAATCATTGTATGTATCGCACTAATTAAGGAAACCTGAATTAATCAAATGGAAAGAGCTCGTAAATGATGGTGGTGACAGTTGTATGTCAGAAATAGTATCTAATGGAGGACTAGGTTTATTGTTCAGGTCCAACAAACACAGCAAATGAGGTGCAATGTAAATTGGTATTAACCAACGTCAAACTATAAATTAAAACGAAGTGCATGATTCCGATCTTTTATTAAATATTATGGTATTTTATTATGTCCAATAAATCTCAGTTATCTATTCACGTAAGCGTTGTATGGGACTCACGTGTGACTTGTATGAGATCCACGTGAGACTCGTATGAAACCCACGTAGAGTCTGCAAAATAAATGACTGATATTTTATAAGACATAATAAATGATATCATATTTGTTTGGTGATTTAATTTACACGGAATGAAAGCAGCCGTGTGTGTCAGCTGGCCGCCTGACTTGCTCGCTAAAACCGTCGACTTGTGTTATGTTTCGGTCTACTCCTAGCTAAATGACAGCTTAGATAGCGGCCGCATATGTCTTAAAACAGCATCAACAACCACCTCATCATACTAAACCCAATACCTACATAAAATATATCAACTACATGTGTATACCAATACCAGAGATGTTTAATTGCGGACCACATATGAGTGTAGAAAGAGTACAAAGGAAAAGGCAGAAGGGGACAGGCAGGACATAGAATCCATCCATCCAACGACAGATAACAGTTGTTAGTTGGGACTTTTGTCCAAATCTAAACCTCTAAATATTGAACATTTTTATTATGTCGCATGTATATGTTCTGATTAATTAATAACAAGATTTGATTGTGTTACCGCAATTTTGTTTTCCTTTCCGCTGTAGGTTCACTATAGCAAGTAATCATATAGAGTAAGTTGGAACTTTGTAGAGGGTAGGTCTGGGTCAGGTCTTCCACAATTACCTTACTGATGAGAATTCAGTTTGTTGCCTTTTTACAGAAAGGAAACGGACAGAAAGTGGTAAGTGCATAAAAGAGAATCTGAAACAGAGCGTGACAGAGTGGCTGACTCTTTTTCTTTTTTAAATGCCAGATTACTGTATCCGTATCACCAACTGAAATATAAATAGCTACCACGGTAGAAGTGAGTGAGCATCTCCGGTACACATCACATGTGTTTTCCTATCCTATGTTCTTCAGCTCTCCTAACAATGAGATAGAGGGATAGATGGTGTTCAATCATTCTCTTCCCAATCACTGTCAGTTCTCATTTACAAGTTTTACAGCCCCAAACTTGCCAGTTCCTTTTCTTGATTTCCATGTTTTCCATTTTCTACTTGAACAATTACTCTTGGTCATGTGTCTCTCTGTCAGTCACGTATATAGGTGGTTGTGTGTATGCATGTATAAATATGTATGGACATGATGGATCGTATTTGATACACAGTGTGAAAACTTTTCATGACACAGAGTGGCCAACAAAGCAAACATTAAAACCTCGCATCAGCCTGTGCTGTATATTAAAACCCCCAACCCTCTCTTCATCACAAAGTCCCACTCTCTCCATTTATTACTTTTTTTTCCCTTTTTGCGGTTTCTCTCTTCTTCACCTTTGTCACCCTCTTCCTGATTTCCTTTCCGGTGCTCTTTATCATTTCTCTCTGTGTTTGACTTTGCTCTTTCACAATCACCATCTCGTTTCCTTCTGTATACCATAGAATTTTTACAACACCATATTTATAACTATGTCAGGGTTATACTCACATAATTATTCACCAGCAAGAGCTCCATCTCCACATATAAGAGCAACCCCTGAGGTTGATAGGTATGTAAACCACGACTCTTAATCTTGCTTTACTTTTAAAGGATATAGAATTCATTCATGTAAATTTTGGATTTCGATCCTTGTCTGCGTTTCTGTTTTCAGTGGTCAGTATTTGACAGAGCTGTTAGAAGAACGTCAAAAGCTTGCACCTTTCGTACAAATCCTTCCCGTATGCAGCCGTCTTCTGAATCAAGGTTTGTTCTTTTCTCCTTTGATTTTTAGTTTTTCATATAATTACTGTTGAGCATCACTGTTCTGATCTGTTCTTCTATTCATCTATACAGTTGTGCTTAGAGAAACCAGAAAGTCCTATTTGATGATTATGCAAAATGATATTTCTTTAGATTATGCATCAAATGAACGAATATTGAATTCTAGCTATGCTTCCTTTTCTTCCCAAATTCCACCTTTGTAGAGTGCTTAATATAAGCTTGTCAAGGTTCTGCTGTACAATAATGTGTATGTATGCTTTACTCGGAATTTATGAATTCTTGCTGAAGATGACGGGATGGTCTTTCGTATTTGCAATTTAACTAATCAAATATTTATGTGTTTTGGAGATGATTGTTGGAAATAAATCCACGTAATCCGTTTGTGAAGGAAACTTGAGAGTTTATTTCTAACGTTTGCGTACATATGTAGTCTCAATTGATAGCTTACATTGAGATGTATCTGCAAAATTTACACCATTATATAAATACTTAGTCAAGAACCGATATCACATCATCATTTTCAATCATAGTATTTACTGTTTACTTATTTATGACGAGTGAATAGCAGTTTTTAATCAAGAATCAGTGGAACATAAATTTTGTCTACGGAAGTACAGCCAAGTACATCTTCAATCTGCTTTTGCATTAAACGCCACCTTCTTTGTCAAAAAATAAACATTTCAAGGAACTGTCTCAATGATTATGGATTAAAATCTCTCTACAAGTCTACATGTAGTAGATGGCAGCAAACAGTAGCAGCCTCAACACAATAATAGACTTCCTTGAAAAAGCTCCGATTCCCAAGCTTTTAATGTCTTTCATGATTCCTAGATTTGTGTAGAATCCTGCTTCAAAGAGCCCCATACTCCGGAAAGGCGAAAAGAAACATGATCTTTGAGTGTATATTTCGTGAACAGATCAAACAATGACAATTGGCTAGAACTGCAAAAGGTTCTAAATTCAATGCTGTACTTGAAGCACGGTCAAGCACCAATTTTTGATTGCAAATTCCCCTCTTTAAATTTTTTCCAGTTCTGTTGGTAATTTTTGTTAAGTGTTTCATCAAATAGCTTAGAAGGCGATGTGCCGCCACTTCTTGTATTGAGTTTTAAGAGATTTTAACTTCTGATAAGGATTCGTACTTCTTGTTGAGCATTTTCATTGACTCCACCTGAAATCAACCGTAACTTTTAACTTTTAATGTCAAAACTTAAACTAGAACTTGAAATTTTCTTATTTCCGGCATTTGGAGAAAGCAAGAAAAGATACTGAAATAAACTGCTCTTTGTGTTGGCAGAGATATTAAGAGTTTCTGGTATGATCTCCAGCCAGCAGGGATTATCCGACTTTGGTAGACTGCAACGTGGAAGCCTAAGTCCTATGGCCTCAGATATATTGCCAAATAATGCAGGAATGGACTTCACTGGATGGAGCGGAGTGACACAAGAGGTGAGTACTCGGAATTCTTATTTAAAAAAGATGCCTCTGACTTGTTATCCGTAAACAGCACTTAGAACAAATTTAATATTGTATCATGCCAAGTCTCATAACAGCGATATTGGTTAGTCTGGAGTCTGGACCAGGAGGCTACTTGAAATTTATTTTCTATTTTTAGTCAGCCCCAAGAATCTTGCTTTTGTTGAGTGAGTTTTGCTTCACGGCATTTGCTTTTCTTTCTCTTGTTTTAATTAATCAAAGAAATCCCTGCCATTTTCCTTTCATATGGTCAAGAAATGTACATTCTTTTTGTTAATTCCAACATAATATAGTGTTTGTTTCAGAGGTTAGGATCACAGGGACTTAAGACGGAGTGGCAAGTAGCAGCATCAAGCCCGGGTTCTTATATCATAAAGAAAATTTTGCGATTGGATATCCCTATCGACAATTATCCAAATGTAAGATAAGTACTTTACTGAGATATGCATGGCTCCTTAGACATAACTTGATTCAGTATGATCTCTAATACTTCTTTTTATGGACCTTAGTTCAATTTTGTAGGTCGTCTTCTAGGTCCTAGGGGCAATTCACTGAAGAGAGTTGAAGCTTCTACAGGTTGCCGTGTTTATATCAGAGGAAAAGGATCAATAAAAGACCCTGAGAAGGTAGTATCTTCCACAGTTGACGCGAAGGTCACCCTACAAAACATTAACACTAAGAAATGAATTTGGTCATTTGAACATATGAGCCACTCGATGAATTCTTCTTTAGGCTAGTTTCATCTATCCAGACCACTGTGTTGATGCAGTTTTACTTTCCTTTCTATATTATGAAGGAGGAGTCGTTAAGAGGGAAGCCAGGTTACGAACATCTCAATGATCCTCTACACATTCTTATTGAGGCCGAGTTACCTTCCAGTATTATTGATATCAGATTGAGGCAAGCACAGGAAATCATTGAAGAAGTACTCAAACCTGTGGTATTTTCTACTCTTTTTTATTTTTCTTCACAATAACTGGCTACTTTGTCGGAGCATTATTGATAGAGACCACTTCGGTCTATGCAAGTACATCACAAACTTAACTTCAGTGAACTGTGGATGGATAAGAAAGTTTTGAATTCAGGAATTAACAAGACCGACAATGATGTTGTTCTTATCAGAACAAAGAATTTTACTCCATCTTCCTACGTTCAGGATGAGTCACAAGATATCTATAAGAGGCAACAGCTGAGAGAACTTGCTATGCTGAATTCAAGTTACAGGGAAGAGAGTCCTCGACCAATTGGCAGTGTGTCCCCTTTCACTTCAAACGGAATGAAGCGTGCTAAAACTGGTCAATAGTCCTTGTTTTCGGCCAAGAACCAATCCCTTGAACAATATTGCCACTCAATGGTTGCTGTTTCATTCCAATTCTGTATAGCTACGAAAAACTGTTTCTTGACCTTGACGCATGACAGTTTTCAACTCCTTTAAAGTTATTCTTTGGTAGCATAATATAAAAGAGTATTAACGGGCAATGAAAGGGGATATAGAAATTCATTTGTTATACCCTTTATGGTTCTTGTTTCTCTCATTTTATATTCTTTTTAGTGGTAATTTAATGACTTTCACTTGTAACATTCAAGATTACTGTTAATTATGTAATTACTTGCGTCACTTTTTAACTAGTGCGTGTTTGGTATTTCATGCTGCATGAATCGTGGATGCTCTCTAGAGAGGGTAATCGTGGACAAAATCTAATTGTTGCCTTAGATCTTCCTTCCTATCTGGTATGCCAATTACTATATTCAGTTAGTTTGCTTCAAAACTGTTACCATAAAGAACAGCGCAAAAGATTCGATATAACTAACTAATCTAGCCAATGACATAAAAAGTACCACGTGGTTTTGGTCATGATCTTATGGTATTTGCTGATAAATAGGATCGCCAGTCTCAGCGGTCTACAAGGCAACATCTTTATCCAGGAGAGTTCGAGTATGTCTGAAGTGTCTCAAGAAACACTACATTCAGCATCATTCCATTGGTTCTTGACTTTGATATTCTACCTTGAAACGAATTCTCTGTGCTTGTCCTCAAACTTAATTGATCTATAGCTAAAAATTCGTTGCTCGCTGCATCCTTGACAGTGAAGAGTCCTTAGCTTTATCTTTATTCGTGTGAATAGTCCTGTCATCGCCTGTTTTATGAAGGATTGGTCCATATGAGAGGACAAGTACAAAGACTTAAAATACTAGTGTTGCTTGTAGAGATTTAGTTAACCAGTCCTTCCTTTTCTGTTGGAACACGTTTAAGGTAGATTCTGCATTATTGGATAGTCACATTGCTAATCTGTTTATATCTTTCCTGTGTTGATATGTAAAGTAAACCTTCTCGGTTACTTATTTTAAACATATCCTAGCTAGGACCGAAAAGTTAATTTCAGATCTTGTTATATTGACCCAAAAACGTATTACGTCAGTCAAGAGGAAGATAACACAATCATATGCAGGAATTCCTTGATCATCTTAGGTCACCGACATCTGAAAGAGAATCGACAACAATAATTGTCTAGACAATAACAAAGCTTTGAAGCAATTTCTTGCTGTTACATATATGGTTTGCTGTTACATATATAGTATGAATGTGGTTCTGCATTTTTCTTAATGTATAAGCTTCTTAACGAATCAAAAAAATTGTAAACCCATAACCTTAACAGTTATTTAAAAAAAAAGTATTTCCATTACATGTTCAATAAACATTCGGCTCACATTAATTAGAATTCACTTTTTTCATTAGACTTCAATTTTTTAACTAAATTTTTTATTGAAATTTTTTAATATCTTTAATTCAAATTAAATTTTATTTCTTAACCTTAATTTTATAAATTAAAGTCAACGCATCTGATATACAAGACTCCAAGAGGTCTCAAGAGGATCACAAGATATGCAACCTTTCATTTGTATTTTTACAAAAAGATTGTTTCTGTAATTTAAACTTGTGATTTTATGATCACAAAGAAGCAACTGAAAATTTTATTAGTTATTTCAAGACCCTTTCTTTTAACCTTAATTTTATAAGAACTCATAATTAATAATTGTCAAATTAAATTTAAAAATCTTAAGAGCAAAATCCATTAACATAGATAAGAGCTGGCACTTGTGTCGCATATTAATGTGAAAATTACTGAGATGTAAGACACTCTGGCTTTTCCAGGTTGACATGTTTAGAAGATCAATCTTCAGTTTCTTGTGAAAACCACGATTCAGAAAAAGAGGAGACTAGAAGATTATTTTACATTCCAGGAAATCAAAAGTCACGTCATGACAAAAGCAAGACTCGAGGCTGTAGGCTGAACGGAGAAGGTTCGGATCACCTGTACCGAATGTAGAAAAGGAGAAGGTCAAACAAATGGTGGAGGTAGGAACAAAATTTTTTGTCCAGTTTTATGATGTCTTATTGTGTTCAGTAAATCTCAACTATTTATTTATGCAGATTCTGCGTAAGCTCTATAAAAATAAACGTGGAGCCTACATAAATAAAGGACTGAAATTTACTGAACACAATAAAACATCATAAAAATTAAACAGAAAATCTGGACTCGATGTATTAAATCGTATCTCCTCTTTTTGGTTTTTTCTTTTCATTTTTCTTCGCACTTATTCCAATTGTTTTCACGGTGCTCAATCCGATTACTAAAAGAGGATGTTAATCTAGGGATATTTATATAAAAAATTAAAAACAAAATTAATATTTTATTTTATTTTATAATTGATTATTTAAATTATTAAATACGATAATATTAAATTAGCAGCAGGGTGAGGATCAAATGCTCTAGTGCTTGAGTTTGTAAACTTAAGGCAAAAGAAGACGTGGTGATTAGACGCAAGTTAATCCTATTAACGTCTCCTATATAAATTTTATTTACAAGATTTATGAAAATAATACCATAGAAGAAGATTAATAAAGAAGCAATAAGATTACCGTAACAGGGTTTTTTTTTTCTTTTTATCATTATGATCAACTTGGGATTAATACACTTATTAATAAATTGCATTATTAATTTTGTCTCCACTCGTCAGTTAATATTGTAGTTAGGACCCAGGGGCTAAGAATCTCAAAACCTTATTTCTTTAATACGTCCTCGTTGAAACACCGATTTGGTGTAGTTGTCAATGTGATCAAGTCCATCCGAATAGTTTCAAGGAGACATAAATCATAGGCCACATGATTCTTGAAACATCTAAAATCACATCCATATGCTGTTCACAAATCTTAAATATAAGAATTCAATAACATAATTGAACTTGTAGTGCTAGATAAAATCCCCGGAAGTGCTTTAGATAACACTTCCAAATCAAAATTTCATCGACAATAAAGCTTACGCGGAAGCAAGTAAGAAGGCCCGTCCTGCAGATCTAACATTGAGGGGTCCATGGCGTCCAAGAAGCTGAAGACAATAAGCAGTAGGTTAGTTTCAGCATGCGTTATACCAAGAAAACAAGAGGCCCAAGACATCATATACCGAAAGCAATCCAAAAGGAAGGTTGAATAGAACGCTGAAATTTTTTCGCAAAGTTTTACAAAAACAAAGAATTAATACATACGAAACAATCAAATAAATTAAATAAAAAGTGTAGGGAAGAAAGGCAAACACTGTTTTTATAGAGGTTCAGTGCTAAGACCTACGTCTTTTACCTAAGCTCCTACTTAGGATTTGACAAATCACTTTACTGCACACTTTTTAGTTCAGTGTGAACTTTTACAATACCACTTGATTTCCGGCTCAAGCTACACCTCAC
>JANVCL010000213.1:6641187-6652125 GCA_026546855.1 Erythroxylum incrassatum | reverse complement strand
AATTGAAACCAAATTGATAGATTTTCTTCACAGATAAAAATCTCTTTTCCATGAATACAAGATTTCAAATGTACTCCATTGTCCACATTGCTTCTAATAACAACAATATTGGCATAAAATTCTCTTACCAAGTCCCCATATATTTCATCCAAAAAACCCAAAAATTTTTGCAATCCATAGCTTGAGATTTCAGAAAATAAATTCGTATATTCACTATGATCCAATTCAAACCAATCAAATCTCATTGAAGGAATAAGGACTTCCGTTTTTAATACCTTATAATATAGATTCTGAGCCTCCTTCGAAATAAATCGTGATTCTACCTCCTCGTTTTCTCTCTCTATACCACCCCGTGAGGATGAGCCACGAACTCTTAGACGTTAAGGTGCGGGATCAACTTCCTTTCCTTTTCCCGTAGCCTTTCTTGGAGCCATTACGAAAAACTTGAAGATTTTGGAAAGATTTCACAAAAAAATAGAGAAGTTTCGGAAGTTAGGGTTTGAGAGTACGAAAATGGGATTTGAAAGGAAGAAAGAGATGAGGTGAGGAGATAATATGGGGGTTTCGTGTTTTTGGAGATGGATTGAGGTTGGGAAGGTAGGATTTGAAGAAATTTTGAGTTATTAGTCGACTAGGAAGAAGAAATCGCAAAGGAGAAGAAAAAAAGGGTTTTCGTAAATTTTAGGAAGAATGGGTTTTCAAAGAAAGAAAGAAATAAGTTGTTGAAAGGAGAAGAGAGTTTTGTTGTTTTTGGAAGTAGGGTGAAGATGAAAGTATCGATTTTAAGAGATTTGAGAAGTTTAGTCGAGTGAGAGGAAGAAATATTGAAGATAGAAGATGATAACCTTTTGAAATAATGTGAAAGTTTGGTTGTTTTAAAAGACCCATGTATATTACTAGAACCACAGTAGTCGACTAGCCACCTTATTATTTCATTCCCAGATGAGCAAATCAAAACAACTTGACTATTTCCTCAACACCAGCCGTCTTAAACTCCACTTAGTCGACTGGAGAATTTCTAAAACTCAAAATAAACCCTTCAAAACCTATATGTAAATCATGAAGATGCTTATCTGATGGAATTGCAGTTTTGCCAAATAATTTGACCATTTTAATGTAATAGTGTATGCAAATAAATACAATCAACCAATAGAATTTAAATCACACATACCAAGTTTCAATTTAATGTTCACAAAAACACCTTCTTTAAGGGGTTTAGTAAAAATATCAGCCAATTGATCACAAGAAGATACATGTTTCAAATAAATGTCACCTTTCAAACAATGATCACGAATAAAATGATGTCTAATTTCAATATGTTTTGTTCTACTATGCAAAATCGGATTTTTACTCAAACAAATTGCACTAGTATTATCACAATAAATTGGAATATTTTTAACAGCAATACCACAATCAAGCAATTGATGTTTAAGCCAAAGAACTTGGGCACAAGCACTCCAAGCTGCTACATATTCAGATTCGGTAGTGGAAATAACTACACTAACTTGTTTTTTACTAGCCCAAGAAATCAAAGATGATCCTAAGAAATGACATATGCCACTAGTACTTTTTCTATCAACCCTATAACCACCATAATCAGTATCACTATATGCATACAAGTCAAAACAGTCACAACTAGGATACTATAAACCATGATTAATAGTTTTGCTCAAATATCTAAAATTTCTTTTACAAGCATTCAAATAAGAAATTTTGGGACAAGCTTGAAATCTAACACAAAGACATGTAGCAAACATAATATTTGGTCTAAAAGCAGTTAAATATAAAAGAGAGCCGATCATACCTCTATACAACTTTTGATCAACGTCCTCTTCATGTTCAAATTTTTCCAAGACCAGATTTGAGGCCATTGGTGTAGCTGCTACTTTGCATCCTTCCATGTTGAACTTCTTTAAAAGCTCTTTGGTGTATTTGGATTGATGAATGAAGATACCATCTTTGTATTGCTTGATTTGCAGCCCAAGAAAGAATTTAAGTTCTCCCATCATGCTCATTTCAAACTCACTTTGCATTAAATCACTAAATTCTTTACACAAAGATTCATTAGTAGCACCAAAAACAATATCATCAACATATATTTGACAGACTAAAATATCTTGATCAACATGTTTTATAAACAAAGTATTATCTACTTTACCACGTATATAACCATTTTGAGTTAGAAAATAATTAACCTTTCATACCATGCCCTAGGTGCTTGCTTTAATCCATAAAGTGCTTTCTTGAGCTTGTAGACATAATCCGGATGTTCATGATCTTCAAAACCAGGTGGTTGTTTGACATATACTTCCTCTTGAATGTATCCATTAAGAAACGCACTCTTGATGTCCATTTGATTTAATTTGATCCTTTTATGCGAAGCAAAAGCACATAATAATTTGATTGCTTCTAAACGAGCCACTGGTGCAAATGTTTCATTATAGTCAAGTCCCTCTTCTTGATAAAAACCTTGAGCTACTAATCTTGACTTATTTTTGATTGCTTCACCATTCTCATCATACTGTATCCTATTTACCCACTTGACTCCACTAATGGTCTTGTCCTTTGGTGGTGCTACCAAGTCCTATACATTGTTCCTCTTGAATTGATTTAGTTCTTCTTGTATAGCCAATAACCAATTTTCATCTTCAAGAGCCTCTTTTATGTTCTTGGGTTCCACTAGTGAGATGAAGGCTGAATTACTCATGTGTTCATAAGTTTTCCTCCTTGTTCTTAAACCATCATTCAAGCTGCCAATTACTTGCTTCATAGGATGATTCTTTGCTTTTGCCCATGTTTTAATACTTGGTACATGATCTTCTTCATCTAAATTTACTTCTTTATTGGATTTTTTTTCTACAACCTCATTTTCTATATTTCCTGCATCATCATCAAAGCAAACCTTTCTCGAGGGTGAAATCATATCATCGAATTTAAAATGTATATTTTCTTTAACACACTTAGTTCTATTATTATAGAATCTAAATGCCTTACTAGTTAGTGAATAACCAAGAAACACACCAATATCAGATTTTGAATCAAAATTTCCTAAGTTGTTCTTTGCATTATTATGAATAAAAACTTTGCAACCAAAAGGAAGAAAATATGATATGTTGGGTTTCTTACCTCTCCATAACTCGTATGGTGTCTTGTTTTTGTCTCGACTAAGATGCACTCTATTGGTGACATAGCAAGCGGTGTTGATTGCCTCCGCCCAAAAAGCTTTAGGAATTTATCAAAAAAAAAGCTTTAGGAAGATTGTATTCATTCAGCATTGTTCTACTCATTTCTTCAAGTGACCGATTCTTCCTTTCTACTACACCGTTTTGTTACGGAGTCCTTGGTGTTGAAAAATTATGCTCCATTCCATATTTGTCACAAAGCCTTTCAAATGGTTCACAATCGAACTCACCTCCATAATCGGTTATTATTGCAACAATTGTCAAATTCTTTTCATTTTGTACCAACCTACACCATTTAGTAAACTTGTTAAAAGCATCACTTTTATTTGCAAGAAATCTTACCCAAGTAAATCTGGAAAAATCATCCACAATTACAAAAACATATAATTTACCACTTAGACTAGCATTCATAGATGGTCTAATCAAATCCATATGAAAAAGTTCAAGAATTCTAGATGTACAAATTTCTTTCTTTGGTTTGAAAGATTCTCTAATATGTTTACCTTTCAAACAAGATTCACACAAATGATCTTTTAACAAATTTTATCTTAGGCAAACCTCTCACAATATCATTTTTAGAAAGTTTAGAAATCAAAGGCAATAGTGCATGTCCTAACTTTCTATGCCATAAAAATGCATTTTCTTCTAATGTCACCAAACACTTTTCATTAAAAGAACTATCATCATGCAAGTCAACAATATAGGTATTTCCATGTCTCAAGCTAATGAATGCAACATTTTCATCTTTCTTAACCACACAATGAGATGATTCAAATTGTACATTAAAATTCATATCACATAATTGAGAGACACTTAGCAAATTATGTTTCAATCCATCAACAAGTAAAACATTGTCAATGGTAGGCAAAGGTTCCTTACTCACTTTACCAACACCAATGATTTTACCTTTTTTGTTGTCTCCAAATGTGACAAATCCTTGATTCTTTGGTCCGATTTTTGCAAATAGGTTCTTGTCTCCACTTATATGCCTTGAACATCCACTATCAATGTACCATGTGCTTGGTCGATTTTCATTCCTTGCTTGTACTACAACAGAAATATTCTTTCTTCTTATTGGTACCCAAGCCATTTTGGGTCCATTTTGGTTAGTCATAAAAACTATATTTGGAGGTGTTGTACCTTTTACCACCCAGATTTTCTTCACATTAATACATCTCCTAATCCTTTTGCATTCAATTTCTATATGACTATCTTTTAAACATCTTTCACATTTAGCAACTTTTTCATATTTAGTAAATTTAGAAATTAATGAACAATCTCTATCAAATGGGTCATACCCTAAACCATGTTTAGAAATTGAATATCTTTGTAAAGACAACATCTTTTCAAATTTCTCATTCCCATCAATAAACTTTCCAACTACATAAGAAAACTCTTTTCTAAGTCTATCAAGTTCACTAGATAGATTTTGTTTTTCAGCAAAACATGCAGAATGATCTTCCTTAATGCATTCTAAATCAACAATAGTTTCATGCAAATCACTATTTTCAGCAACAAGTTCTCTTATTTTCTTTCTCAATTTCTTGTTGATTTCAATGGCTTATTCAAAATCAATTTGTAAAGCAGTAAAAGAATCTCTAAGATCTTGATCAATGATCATTATCTCATCCTCATCATCACTTATCAAGGAGCTATTTGCCATAAGAGTCAAGTTGTTTTCATCATTGCTTGGATATGCTTCCTCATCATCACTCCAAGTGGCTATAAGGCTAGCTTTCTTTTTCCCTTTGTCATACTTGTCATTTTTCTGGATATTTGATGTAAAGGATGAGCTTTTGCATTCTCTAGCATGATGTCCTCTTTTTCCACTTCATTGCTCTTCTTTTCTTCATAGTTTTCGCTCCTTCTTTCCATGGTGTACTTCTTCTTTCTTCATTTATTCCACCACGTAATTCTCTCTTCCTATTCTTGAGTAATCCTTTGAACTTTCTCAAATTTTTGGCACACATTGCTAGCTCTTCGTCTTCTTCCTCTTCATCTAACTCTTCATCACTTTCATCCACAGAAGACACATTAGCTTTTAAAGCAATCAAATTTTGTGACTTACTTCTTCCTCCTCTTGATTTGAGAATGATCTCATAGTTAATGAGTGATCCCACCAAGGCATTAAATCCCAATCGATTGAGATCTTTAGACTCCATAATGGTAGTGACTTGTGAATCCCATTCTTTTGGCAGTGAGCGAAGAATCTTTTTCACCTTCTCACTATCCGTCATATGCTTTCCAAGGTTGCCTAAACCATTGATAATTTTTGCAGAACGATCAAGCATAATGGAAATAGACTCACCTTCCTTCATGACAAACATTTCGTAATCATGGAGTAGCATGTTGATCTTTGTTTCTCGAACTTGGTTGGTTCCTTCGTGTGTGATCCGAAGTCTCTCCCACATTTCTTGAGCACTTGTGCAAAAATTCACTCTATTTCTCTCTTCAACAGTGAGAGCACAATATATTAACTTCATGGCTTTTGCGTTGATGTAGGCTTGCTTCCAATCATTGTCATCATACTCCAGCTCCGTCTTTACCTCACCATTTTCATTCAATGGAACATGTGGATCGAAGATGATGATCTTCCAATACTCCACTCCCTCGCTTATAATATGGTATTTCATGGGATTTTTTCAAGAAGAATAGTTAGTACCATTAAAAAAAGGAGGGCGATTATTTGTGTTATCTTCTTTCGCCAGATTGTTGTGTGACAGACTCAGCGCCATCCCTGAAATTTTATGCTCTGATACCAATTGAAAGCGATCTAGAAGGGGGAGTTGAGTGGATCGTTGAGACTTTTTTGCAAAGTTCTACAAAAACAAAGAGTTAATACACACGAAACAATCAAACAAATTAAATAAAGAGTGTAGAGAAGAAAGGCAAACACTATTTTTATGGAGGTTTGAGGCTAAGATCTACCTAAGCTTCCACTTAGGATTTGACAAATCATTTTACTGCACACTTTTTAGTTCAGTGTGAACTTTTACAACACCACTTGATTTCCGGCTCAAGCTACACCTCATAATTGATTTGTTTTTTCGACACAAATTCTACCTCACAAGTGATTCTCTACTAATCACTCAACTCACTATAATCACAATGATATAAAATTGTAATGATACAGTTGAATAGAATTAAGAACAAGCTAAGAGCAAATTGATGATAAATTTGAACTATAGTAGTAATCTTTGCTTTAGACTGTCGTAATTGATCCTTCGATGTTCCTCAATTTATTTGCAGGCTTCCAGATGATTATAGTCGTTGTAGATCTTCTTCTAGTCGTTGCAAATTGCTCATAGCCGTTGTAGAATGATTTTGTACCGTTTGATATCAATTGACTTCGTCAGATTATGTTCAGCTGCACCTGTTAGTCGACTAGTCGAGATGTAATAGTCGATTAGTGGCTTATAGTCAACTTATCTCCAAAGCATCAGTCGACTAACACCAACGTTTTTCATAAGATTTTCAACTCCGCTCTTCAAATAGTCGACTAATAGACTGCTAATCGATTAATCCAGTTATCCAACTTACAAGTCTGATGTTCATAGTCGATTTACAACATTCTGATCGACTTGTCTAAACCCTACATAACAGATATGATAATTATTAGTCGACTGGTAACCTGTTGGTCGACTAGTGTGGCACCAACTGACAGATTTCAGATAATCTTCGATCTTTGTTGGTTGAGATGTTGATTTCAATTCTTCAAACATAATCTGCCCGTTGCTTATCTCTTACACATTTAAGATATGTCACTCTTGATTTGTATTAATCCTTTATTTGAGTTTCAATCCAAATCACCTAAAGTTATTTCTTAACCAATTCTATAAATTTTATTATTGAAGAATTTTAATTTTGTCAACCACCATTGATCCAACATATACAACATCAATAGCAACACCAACACACAGCTTTCACATTATATTGCCAAAACTACAAAACTAACCTTGGCATTGACACCATCTGGAATAATTCTGCCCTCAACCTTCAGTTCCACATAATTAGTACAGCTGAACTTATTGAAACCCTTGATCACCAAAGGTGTCAGACAAGTTAGAAAAATGAACGTTTTTGTAGTTCAAACTAGAACAAACTCAGCTCAAGAAAGAATTGATCTAAGTAAATAGCCCTTTAGCGAAACATGTCATACAGATTGACAAATCTATGCTAAATTTGTGCAAGATTTTGCACAAACTAAGTTATGGTATAGCCCAAGTACAGCAGAAAGTTTCAAGTTGCAAGGCAAAGTGACAAAAATAACCTGGGAAATCACTGCCAACAGTAACAAACAATAGAAGTAGTTGCCATAATAAATAAACAAGAGCAAGCTGATTGCTTAGTAAACCTCAAGCAAAAAGGGCAAATACAACCTATAGTTTAAGGTGATATCAATCAAAAAGCATACCACTTCCAGCTGACAATGATCTTTTGACGACCAGGGAACTTGAATTTTGCACGGCAAAGAGCCTCCTGGGCGTGATGGCTGTTGCTGTCCTTACACCTGATTGACAAAAGAACCTGACCAATGGCCACTCTAGCACAAGTACCCTGTGGTTTTCCAAAAGCACCCCTCATACCAATTTGGAGCCTATCAGCCCCAACATAAGAAAGCATCTTGTTGATACGCAAGACATGGAAGGGGTGAACCCTAACCCTCAAATGGAAAGCATCCTTTCCAGCAAATTTGGCCATATACTTGTTGCAAGCAATTCTCGCAGCCTCAAGAGCCTCACTGGAGACATTTTCTTTCTCCCAAGATACCAAGTGAACGCAGAATGGAAATTCATCAACTCCCTTCTTCTTCATTTCAACATCATAAATCCTAATCTTGGGATCAAGCACACCACGACAAAAGCGTGATTTAGGATATGGTTTGTTTTTTATCTGACGATAGCACCTTGCTGGTCCTGAGAACAATACAAGAGATCGATGTATATTGTTAATAAATAGGTTTGAATGAACCTACTACAACCAATAAAGGGACCAAAGCATCTAGACATTGCATTTACTCCAAAAAGTTATCCATCAAACAAGCCTTAAGACCTTTCGTTAGAAAAAATTCAACCAAAGATTGTTGTGAAATGAAATAGTTGAAACAAAGAAAAAAAAAACAGGCTTCGGCCACAAGTATATGTCGAGAATAAAACGAAAGCCAAGAAGACACATAAAATGGATAGCTCTGAGGAGGGGAAAACATCCCAAATACAGATTAAAACACAACAAACGAAGAAACTTGCCGGTACCAAACCAGACAAAACTGAATTCAAATCAACAAAATCTAAAGACAATAGCTAACGAAAGAAATCAATTCGCATAACAATAACATGTCTTTATGTAATGGTTAGACATAAACAGATAGCAGTAGCACGACTTACTTCGCCCCATAGCGGCAGCAACAGTAGGTGCAGGCTTAGGGTTCTCACTTTGTGGTTTCGGTAAAATGAGATGACCAACTTCTGGGTTTTATTTATACACGGAGGAGAAGCCTTTAACTGGTAATTTAAAGGACGAAGGAACCCTAAAACCGACCTTTCGCTCCTTTGTATTCAACACGTATTCTAGTTCTCGTACGTGTGTGCTTGCGTCAATAAAATAACGTACCAAACCTAAACTTCTAATTTCAGGCCTTTTCTATATAATAATGCAAAGGCCCACCTTATATTTTTTGTTCCATCTCATCCACCTACTACGTAATGTATGGTTAATCTCCCTGTAACTAGGGACAGATGATAAAAGAAATAAATCCTGTCCTCATTCCATATTTGGTTGCTATCTCACGTTTTTTGTTCTCTATCCTCAACAATTTTTGTTTCTTCGAAAACCGAAAAACAAAATTTTATGTTTCTATCTCCGAAACAAAAGAAGAGCCATCATCCAAAATTACCGAAGGCGATTAGAAAGGCGATCATCCTCTACTTGTTTTCAGTGACCAAAGTTAAGAATCTGTGTTGTGGTAGAAGTGAAGGTTGCGTGCGTGAAGGTTGAGGAGTGGGTGGCCGGTGGTGTGAACAGGAGAGAGGAAGAAACTATGGCGGTGTGCTGTGCGTGCGTGAGCCGTGAGCTGTGAGCATGAGGAAGAGACGATGGTGGGAATATGGGGTAGTACTGAGTGCGTGTTGTAGAGTCTCCAGAGAGGAGGGTCGCCGGAGAGGAGAAGATTTTTTATAATAATTTTTGCTTACCACCGAATTGTTTTTTATTTATTTATTTGGGAAAACTCAGTTCTTGAATTCTGCTGTTTCTCGTACAGCATGTCTGGAGAAGAGGAAGAAAATGCTGCTGAGCTCAAAATTTGAAATAAATAAACTCAGTTCTTTATTTCAAATTTTATTATTAATTTTTTTTATTATTATTATATATTTTGTATTTATTATTGTTGTTATTAATATTATTATTATTATTGTTATTATAAATTTTGTAATTATTATTGTTATTATTATTATTATTATTATACATTTTTTGTTATTATTGTTATTATTATAAATTTTGTATTTATTATTATTCAAATTTATTATTATTTTACATTATGTACTTATTATTATTATTATTTATGTCATTTTTGTTTTGTTATTATTATTTTTATCATACGAAATTAATTATATTATTATTATTATCATCATAATTATTAATTTTGTTATTATTATTATTATTTGTTAACTTTTTTACTAATACAAATCATTCATAAAATTATTAATGAATTACATATTTCTAATCATGTTAAAAATCAAAGGCATTTTTGTATTGACACAATTTTTTATTTTGTTCACTGCAATCAAATACAATTCTGTTATCGAGACGAAGACAGTTTTTTTATTTTGTCTACCACAACTAAACACCTCATTGTTTCCAATTTTTGTTCCGTTCCGTCTCCAAATATCAGAGACAACAATTATACGCAACGGTAAAATCTAAATAAGGTTAAATTTTTATTTGTATCCTTACGAAGAAACTGTTTCTATAACTTAAACCTATAAACAATTTTAGTTATATACAGAAACCAAATTAACCATATTAAGATTGTTGATGCATGTATTTCACGACTTATAAAGATTAAAGGAATTTCCATTCTACCATTACAAAAGCCAAAGAAGAACAAAAACTAATAAAAAGTCTAAAAGTTGTTTTTCAGTACAAGCTACCACAAGCATGTTACGAAACAAAAAATGTGGGTATTTACTAGCTACTATTTTACAACAAACAAAAAAAGCCCAACCCAACGTAAAACTATAGACAAATCTTCAAACAAAATGTTGGTATTAGTAAAATCCAAATTTCAATATCTATTGGACAAGTTTGTAACATCAAAAGTGATCTATTTTATCTGGGAGTAATGGTTGGAATGACACCGCTGACTAGGTCACTGCCGGAAACATCCGATGATACATATGGGTGCTTTACTGCAGTAGATGACGATGGTGGTGACACTTCCTTCACTGTATCAATTTCCAACTTCTCAGCAGGTCCGGTGTCAGATTCCGGCATCATAGCCCAAATAACTTCAAGTTCTCTTACCACGTCTGCCATTGAAGGTCTCACATCCGTCTCATCTTGACAACATTTCAGTGCAAGGTTTAAAAACTTCTCTACACAGTCGGAAGGATATGACCCCATTCTTCCATCAATCACTGAGAAGATCCTCCCAGACTGATATGCAATATTAACCTGATGAACCAAGAAAAATATCATCATATATATGGACCTGCTGATTAGATGACACATATATAATTCATGTCCTATGCATTGCTAC
>JANVCL010000213.1:6579852-6596333 GCA_026546855.1 Erythroxylum incrassatum | reverse complement strand
ACGTTGAGTTTAAGCCAGCCTGCCGGGGGAGGAGCCCAGGCTACCAGTCGTGGACGTAGGGGAGACTGCTCTAACTGCGCAACATCAAAGGTAGGGATATAGTCGCAAACTAACAAGCGTACATGCTTCAGCTGAGCGGGCAAGGTGGTTGGTTCGCCCTCAATGACTAACTTGTTCCTGGCTCGCCGTATGACCCAACAAGTGGCAAGGAATCGACCGAGGCTATGAATGGACCCATCAGAGGGAACACAGTGGGCCTTAAGCCACAGAAAGGGGAGCGGCTCTCGATAAAAAAAGAGTTGATTATGGGTGTAGGTCCATGTCCCAAAGTTGCCTGGCATGAGGACAATTCTGAAGGAGGTGAAGGACAGTTTCCCGGTGCGCTCCACACCGACCACACAGGGGAGAGGCACAAAGGCCCCGCTCATAGTGCATTTCGTTGGTGGGGAGGCGATTCCAGGTGGCCAACCGTAAGAAAAGTTTATGTTTCTGTGCTGCTCGGAGCCTCCAAATCCAGCTCCAACCATTAGGCCAATATAGAGTCTCAATGAGATAAGACAATTTTATGTAGCAATGCACGGTTAATGTTTACTACTATTTGTTTTCTATGTCATTTGGCAGCGGGGACTAAAGTCCTTTGATTTCTACGCTGCTTAGCTTCTTAATGATATATAGGTGAGTATGCGCGTTTATTATTATTATTGGTTTAGAAGTAAGATATGGAGATGTTAACTATATAATTCTTTTTATTTTAATAAAAAAAGTTTGAGAAGCGTCAATAAATAAAGTGGCCTACACATTACATGCTTATGTTTGAAAAATGAATCGGAAAAGCATTGAAATGTACCCGACGGAGTAGTTGGGACGAGGTACCTAAAAAGATTGTGGGCGGGTGGGTTGGATTGGATCCGTGTACACTTTATATCGGTATTCCCATCTGTCTTAATAACCAAGGTAGGGTCCATACCGTATTTAATTTACTGTAACTATCTAAAAATAAATTTAAATTGGATTTATAAATTTTATATATGCAAATAGAAATAATTTTAAATTGGATTTATAAATTTTATATATGCAAATAGTTTATTGGGAAATTAGCTAGTATTAGTTTTCATTAAATTGATTAGTATTAGTATATAAAATAGTTACTTATAAAGTCTTTCATTTTCTTTTATGTTTATTAATATAAAATATGTCTTCCTTTTTAATTAAAATTTTGTTAAAGAGTTATCCATTGCCTAATATTTTATTAACGTTGTCTTAATTTAATGTTATTTTAATACAATATTAGTTATAAGGTCTCAAATTCAATTTCATTTAATCAGAACATTAAAATTTGTGATTAAAAGTAATTAATACAAAATTAAATAATGATCTTTTCATGTATATTCTTGAGCATTTTTTATTTTTCTGTTTTTCTTTCTTTTATATAAATGTCACGTTGTACATACCAGCACAACTTACTCATTGCTAGTGTGAACAAGACTTTGCATTTACATTGATTGGTTAACCATTTTCATGAATCAGAAATCTGGATCGGTGAGTTAGTGCCAATATACAAGTACAGCATGTAGATATCTCATTTAATTTATGCTCACTATAGTCTACAGTATTGACTTTTCCTCATCGATTCCCACAAAGGGAGATCCTTCTACGTATTGAGAGAAACATGTCCAATTTATTCCCATATCTCAGGTTTTGAAATTCAGGTTGGACGTTAAATTGGAGGCTTTATTAATCATCAGTTGAATCGGTGTAACGTTATAATTATACAATAATTATATTTAATTATATATAATATTAATAATATTAAAATAAAAATATATCAAATAATATAAAAATTATTAAACTAGTGGTCGAACCGCTTCAACAGTCTCGGTTTGACCGGTTCTCATTTGTTCAATTAGAAATTAAATTTTAGAGATCACCTAGACCGGATAATCGATCAGTCACCAATTGAATCGGCCAGTCTAGTTCAGGTTTTAAAACCATGCCCATATTCGTATCCCAACTAGGCAACTACTATTTGCTTGCTTTTTAAGGAGTCTAGATGTTCCTCTGTCTAATATTATGATATCTTATTCTGTTTTATAAATTTCAACCATTTATTTATGCGGATTCTGTATGGGTCTCGCATAAATAAATGTAAGATCTATATAAATAAATGACTAAAATTTATTAGACATAATAAAATACTATAATATTAAACAGAGAATCCCATATTCTATTTAAGAGGGTTGATGTATTGTATACTATACATGTTAAGGCTTTAATTAGGATTCTGAAGCTCAGGGATTTAATTATATATTGACAAAGGAAAAGGTCACACCTTTTTAATTCTTTAAAATTTCTTCCTGTAAAAGAAAAGCAATTACTTGTTGCAAAGTCGGCCAATCACAGTTATAGGCTCAAGGCATTCAACTTTCTTTTTCTTCCAAGGGAAGGGAAAAATTGCGGCGAGGTTTTGCACGTATAAGTTTGACTTCATTCTATATTGAAAACAACAATATTTATTATAAATCTCGTTTATTTATAAAATTTAGAAAGGTTTAATAATACAAAATTTTATCTTTAACTAATAAAAAAATTATTTTCAAATCATTCTAAATTGAGTTCTAAGCAAAGATGGAACCTTGTATAACATGCAAGCAGTTTCCATGATGTTATAATACATATCACTCACCAGAAACACCAAACCAGAATATATACATAAAACTCAGTTAGAACATCCATAATATGATAATAATCCTAACATGAAAGTCATTTAATATCACAAACAGCAAAAGACAATGATGTGTGTTACCATACAAAGGTATATACAAATACGAAACAAAGGTCAGGTCAGCCTCAGATAAAATGGTGTCCATGGCTTCCCTTATGATTATAATAAATATGGACAAATATGCATACATATGTACACTGTTCTATAGGCTTTAATATTAGATTATCCTATTCTCAACTCAGAGTCCTCACGCTTTCCTTAGTTTTGATTCTGTGATCTAGATGTCAAATTAACGTTTGTTACTATTACTGATTGGATCGTAACTGATTGGAACACATATGCACTAGAGACATCCGTCAATCCACAAACTAAACATGTAGTGGCAAAAGCATGAGATGAAACAGACAGTTACACAGACAGATCCACCTCAGCTATGCGCTGTATTATCTTAATGCTGATTAAAGAAAGTACCTTTACGTTAATCTGCTCAAACTTCGACTTGTAGCAGAAGGGGTGAAGTGCCCCTGTCTCTCCTCTCGTTCTTTCTCTCACTACAGGCGTTCTCTTTCCCGTCTTTTCTCTCTCCGGCTCTTTCGTTTGGTGTCTCTCTGATTGTCTCCTACAATTTTACAAATTTTATTCTGTTTTGTTTTATTTGTTATAATCCCACCAAACAGGAGAGAACTTTGTCTTCTTTTCCACTCTTGAAACAGTGCGACTTCACCCACTCAGCCCATAAATCTCTTACTTGCTCGCTGCCCTTTCCTGCGTTTTCTCTCTCTCTTTTTTTGGTGTGTGTTATGGTTTCAAGTGAGAAGTTTTAAATGCTTCTTACCATAAGCTTCCTCTGAAAGCAGCACAGCTCAGAAGCCGTGCTCAAACATCTATTCCTCAGAGTTGGTGATTTCTTATGTTCCTCATCGCCCCCTGCCCTCAAGATTCCACATTTCGACTTTTACTACTTTATCCCTGGATCTGATGCTGCCGTTGTAACAAAGATTCTTCTTGTGCTCCGTTGTTTCCTTTTTTGGCTGCCGGAAAATGGAGCTTCTCAGGCCAAATTTATCCATCCAAGGGCGTTGATAGATGATAGAGTCCTGCGCGCTTCAAGGTTCGCAACTTTTCACTTGCGATATGCCCTTTAAGCCGAGCTTTTAGATTGTGAACATTTTAACGCAGTGTTGAAGTTCTTGAGAGCTTTCTTAAACCTCTAGATCTGTTTGATTTTTCTTTACATTTCCAAGCTAATATTAAACAATTCTGAGGGGGGCTAAAGCTCTTAGAGTTTACTTTCTTTGCTTAAGTTGATGAATTTCACGTTTCTGTCCGTCTCTACCATAACCAGTTTTGGGATCTCCGGATGTTTAGTGAGTCTAACAAGTTCCAACTTTTGCTCTGTTTTTCTAGTTTATGGTTGGTTAATGTACTTTTGGTTGTTGAACAGCTCCAGCAACCGTTCATTCTCCGTTTACGTAATCCAACAATTTGATATCTATCTTTGTTTTTTCCAGTCTTTGTTCTTTCCCTCAAATTTCTTTTTTTTTTTCCCTTCTTATCGTCAATGCCGTGTATAAAGGTTAAGCAATTGATCATTAGCCTGATAAAGCTCTAACTCGGGATAATGTAGTATCGTATCTTCAGATTTATAAATTCAAAAATATAAATTTCCTTTTCACTATGTCCTCGGATTCTTCTGTGTCGTTGAACTGATTTGCATGTGAAAGTGTGGCTTGCTTTACTGGTTCTCTTTGATGAGCAATGGCATGTGTTGCCTTACTTTTTGATCTTTTCTGTTTCCTATTATTTGTTTATTTTCCCAGTTTGGTTTTGAATTTCTCTCTGGCTAACATTATTGAGATTTAGCATTTCATATGTTTAGAAAGAAAAAGTTTTCTTCTTTTGCTTGCTTTATTCGTTCTGTCAAGTCTTTTGCCTCTTGCTTTTGGGTGACGATTGCTTTTTCGAATCGTTTGGAGCACTGCTTTAGATATTGGGTATAAATGAGAGGAAAATGGCCTTTACTTTTAGCATAAAGAAAAGCCTAATTTGGGAAGTTAGATCATAAATCTCCCAATTACATTGTCTCCCAATTCTCTAATTAATTCTTAATGAATTGGTCTCACTGCTCCCTTTTATGATTGCTTCATACACAAGTATGTAATCCTTATTACTGTTCTGTCAACACACATTCCCGCAGAGTACTCTTATTAATTGATCGTGCATTGTATCCAAAATAGTGAATCTAGATCCCCTCCTTTCACCATGTACAAGTTGCTTCATATATACTTCTTTCTTGTTTTTACTTGTTTCTTGTACCTAGATTGAGGTTTGAAGTTTATCAAGGAGCTAGAATGCAATGGCATTCCTTGTCTCAACTTTACACTTACTGAAAACTCAAAAACTGGGAAGGTTCCTCCATAAGGAACTAGGGAATATTTGCTTTACAACTAAAAAACTGTGACTTTGTTGGCAGTCCTTGCTGCAATATGGCTTTTAAGGAAAGGAAGTTGCATGCTTTCTTTCGTTTTCAGGATTTGCTTATATCCATCCCCTAATGGCTACCTAATGTTGTTTCTTGGTTTCAATTTAAATCAGGAAATCACAAGGCCTGCAGCAGTCAATATTGTTTTACGCTGTGTGAATCAACTCTCCATGAAGTTCATCCTGCCTTCAGTTCTCTGTTTCTTCTTTTTCCTGGTTACTCTTATTCCTCTTTCTACTGCTGACCTGAATTCCGATAAGCAAGTCCTTCTCGATTTTGGTGCTGCTGTACGACATCATCGGTTCCTCAACTGGAATTCCACCACCTCAGTATGCAAGTCCTGGGTGGGTGTCACTTGCAACGCAAATGATACTCGTGTGCTTGAACTCCGACTTCCTGGAGTGGGATTTCTGGGCCATATCCCAGCCAACACACTTGGAAAACTTGATGCTCTTAGGGTTCTGAGCCTCCGTTCCAATCTTCTCAGTGGGAATCTGCCTTCTGATGTCACCTCTCTTCCATCACTTGAACATCTCTACCTCCAACATAATAACTTTTCTGGTTGGATACCTACCTCCTTTTCCCCGCAGCTGAGTGTCCTTGATCTCTCATTCAATTATTTCACCGGAGGTATTCCTCAAACAGTAAAGAATTTATCTCAACTCACTGGACTGAGCCTCCAGAACAACAGTCTTTCTGGCTCCATTCCAGATCTAAACCACACAAATATCAGGCGCTTAAATTTAAGCTACAACCATCTTAATGGATCCATTCCACCTTCTCTTCAACGATTCCCTAATTCATCCTTCATTGGAAACTCTCTACTGTGTGGACCTCCTCTTAATCCCTGCTCAGTCATCCTTCCTCCACCTTCTCCATCAATTACGCATAAGAAAAGCTCAAAAGTGAAACTGACAACAGGAGCTATCATTGCCATTGCAGTGGGAGGGTTTGCAGTGCTGTTTTTTGTTGCTCTAATTATGTTGTTTTGCTGGCTAAAGAAGAAAGACAATGGAGGTAGTACCACGTCTAAAGGGAAGGCTGTGAGCAGTGGTGGGGGTGAAAAACCCAAAGATGATTTTGGAAGTGGGGTGCAAGAACCTGAGAAGAACAAGCTGGTATTCTTTGAAGGTTGCTCTTATAATTTTGATCTTGAGGATCTACTAAGGGCTTCCGCTGAAGTGTTAGGAAAGGGGAGTTACGGCACAGCATACAAGGCTGTGTTGGAGGAGTCAACAACTGTGGTGGTGAAAAGGCTGAGGGAAGTGGTTGTAGGAAAAAGGGATTTCGAACAACAGATGGAGATGGTGGGAAGCGTGGGACAGCACCCCAATGTTGTGCCCCTTCGTGCTTACTATTACTCAAAGGATGAGAAGCTTCTAGTATACGATTACATACCGGGTGGCAGCTTATCCACACTTTTGCATGGTATGTTTTGAACCCTCCCGACTACTTTTCCTTTGAATATGAATAAGCTTTTGTTAATGATACACAGACACAGTAGTTCTATATTACTATTCATCTTACATGGGACGTAGATGAATATGAATAAGCTTCTCTGATATTGGTATATTAATCCTATGCCTTAAAAAAAAAAAAAAAACAGGAAACCGAAGCTCTGCCAGAACTCCTCTGGATTGGGGCTCGAGAGTAAAGATCGTACTGGGGGCTGCAAGGGGAATTTCTTACCTGCATTCTGTTGGTGGCCCAAAGTTCACTCATGGAAATATCAAGTCCTCAAATGTTCTCATCAGCCAAGATCACGATGGTTGCATCTCTGATATTTGTCTGACCCCACTCATGAATGTCCCAGTAACTCCATCGAGGAGTGCAGGCTATCGTGCTCCTTAGGTGATTGAAACCCGTAAACACACGCACAAATCCGATGTTTACAGCTTTGGTGTCCTCCTGCTGGAGATGCTAACGGGCAAAGCCCCAGTCCAGTCACCGGGTCGCGATGACATGGTTGATCTTCCCAGATGGGTACAGTCAGTAGTTAGGGAGGAATGGACATCTGAAGTTTTCGACGTGGAGCTGATGAGATTCCAAAACAATGAAGAAGAAATGGTCCAGATGTTGCAACTTGGGATGGCCTGTGTAGCAAAGGTACCCGACATGAGACCCGACATGGACGAGGTTGTTAGGATGATAGAAGAAATCAGGCAATCCGACTCAGAGAACCGGCCATCTTCTGAAGAGAACAAATCCAAGGACTCAAATGTGCAGACACCTTGAATTGATTTGATTGCATTAAGTTATTTATTTTTCTCGATTGGCAATATCAAAGATTTCACATTTGTACACAAAAGTAAGGTTTCTGTTTTCGTCTTCGCAAAGAACTAATGAAGTCTTACCTGAGAATTTCAAGGCTGAGCGTGTGAACCGTCCAGTTGCAGAATTATTGCAAGTGGCTGCATGTAATTCTATGTTTTTTTTAATTGAAAATTACCAGTGAATCAGTCCCTTGCACTAAGAAATTCAAATCACAATTCGAAAGAACTTTGATGAGGTTGATGGGTCAATCACTATTTGATCTAAATAACATATTTCAATTTATTCATTTTAAAGGTATAATAATAATAATAATTATTATATAATATATTGGAGAACAACTGTTGTGCTAATTCATTAGGAGAAGAAAAAAGGGCAAATCAAGGGTGGTGAGCGTTGATTTTACGCGAAAGAAGATTCTAGAAACAGAAACCTTCCTTATCTACCGCTTAGTCTGTCTTTCTCTCAGCTCTGCAATTTTGTAATCTCTCTGCTTCCTTCTCTTCTTGTTTGTGCTTCGCTTTATCTGTCTTTGGATTATTCTTTTTTCTGGAGGAAGAGGATGGCTTCTAAACGCATCCTGAAAGAGCTCAAGGATTTGCAGAAAGATCCTCCCACCTCTTGCAGTGCCGGTATTCTAAAAAATTCCTATTTTCTGTATGCTTTTTTAAAATAAAAATAATGTTGAATTTATCATAGGTCCGGTTGCGGAGGATATGTTTCACTGGCAAGCAACAATTATGGGACCAGCCGATAGCCCATATGCTGGGGGCGTCTTTTTGGTTTCCATTCATTTTCCTCCTGATTACCCCTTTAAGCCTCCCAAGGTGTCCTCCCCTGGCCTTGTTACTTTTTAATTCTTTGATTTTCCTTGTGTTTCATTGCCTTGAGAAACTTTTTAATGTGTGAATCAGGTTGCATTCAGAACAAAAGTCTTCCACCCAAACATTAACAGCAATGGAAGCATATGCCTGGATATTCTCAAAGAACAATGGAGCCCTGCCCTTACTATTTCCAAGGTTTGCTTTCTTTTTCATTTTTCATTTTTTTTCGCTTTTTCCTGGTATTCAGTAAACTTTTTCAATGGATGCATGCTAGCTTGATTTATTGAAATCCTGTACTTTGACAAGCTGCTCCGGTGTGCTCTACTCTTTCTTCTTAGTGTTATTATGGAAATCTGTGTTTACATGTTAACTGTGACTTAGTTGTTCTATCTAAGCCGCATAATGAAAAGGGTGCTAAAGGTACCTGTGTTCATACTCTTTATTCACGTGGAGAATATAGACCAGTGGATACGTTGCTGTATCTATTATAAAAGGGAATGAGAATATACCAGTAATTTTACTGAGAGTTGCACAAACACTAGTAACAACTTAGTAACAAAGGACTTGGAAGTGGCAAGTCATGTTATATAGAAACCAGGGTCTCTTTGCTCCTTTTCTTTTTTCACCTATCTTCCAGTTTCTTCCTTTATAACATACAGTAAAACTGGAAGTAGTTATTAACTTCTCATCAAGGTCGTATTTCATTTAGTAATGCATAACATACAATACATCTCAACTCCGTTCAATGGCCTAATCAATTAGCGTTTGGGAATTACTTTTGCTTAATAGAATGTCACTCTCGTGTGAGTTTGGATTTGATTGAATTGCATTCATCTTGAAAGCTACTATTCAGAAGTATAGTTGTTTTTTGTATTTGTGAATTCACTAAGCTTTGAAACATTTTGGTGAATTTTGAAACAGTGTGTGGCAGTCTTATACCTGAAATAGTGTTTTTGAGTGATTTGGATTGATGTGGTGTATTTAATTGTAAAATTTTCCAAAATACACTTTCTTCTTTTCTGAATGTTTATAATAACAGTTTCTGCTTGAATTCTAGGTGCTCTTGTCAATATGTTCTCTATTGACTGACCCAAATCCAGATGACCCTCTTGTGCCGGAAATTGCTTATATGTATAAGACTGACAGGACCAAGTATGAGGTGACTGCCCGCAGCTGGACTCAGAAGTATGCCATGAGTTGATGGAGACAATCCGTAACCGGAAACAAGAGACGTTTCTTACCCTCTGGTTTTGTTTAGGTAAATGGAAGTGTTCAAAATGCCCTATTTTATTTTTGATATCTTCATCGTGGAATTGCACTTTGAATGGTTGCCTGCTCTATTAGCCTTGTGAATACTTATTTGAAGACATTTTAGGCAGGAGAAGGAACTGTAATGTCATGTTGTCTTATATTTCGTACGCACTGCTTACTGTTTTTCTCCGGCTCATTTGATTAATGCGGGAACTAGTCTTGGGGGAGCTTCATTGACTAATGGTCTTGGTTAGGACTAGGAGTCACCTGGGTTGGGTGGACATAGAGTAACTAATCCAAATTGTAGTATGGTTAAGAGAACTAATAAACCTCCACTATCCGCATTCCATTTTCTACAAAATGGTCCTAGTCTTCAAGCCATTGCAATTACTTCTTGGACTACAATTGAACCACTCGATTTTTCAGAGAAGGGGTCATCGTCTTTGTGGATTTTAAAACTTTCGGAAACTCGTCATTTCATAATTTTAGTGTTCATTTCACTACGCGATGCTTAAAACTTCTAGAAAGAAACGACCATAAAAGAGGAGTTCTCTGAGAGAGGGCTGGTTAGAAAGATGAAACTGGAAAAGGAACCGGTGGATTGAAACAATTAGTGATTGAAAATGGAACACTGGAATCGAAAGCGTCGTCTTGTTGTTGGGATTCTTTAATAACAGGGATATGAGTCTTTGTAGGTTATCATTTGCCCCAAAATAAGAATATTGTCTTAGTCTTGAATCCCGTCTTTTGTTTATTGATTTTCGTTTCATAAAATTCCCAGTTTTGTTAAGCTAACGGCTACTTCTGAAAGCTTTTCATCATGCACTTCCTGTTTTCAGAACAATATTGGCCAACAAAAAGAAAATCACTCGAAAAGATAACAACAGTTCTTTAAATAATTTATTCAAAACAATTAAGAGCAAATAGAGAAATTATTCTTGGGGACCATTTTTGTATTCAGAATTCTGTAAATCGCTTTACAGAATATCGTTACTGCATGTTGAAAAACGCTCACGCCAAACTGGGCCCTTCCATACCAAGATTACTTTTGCCAAAAAGTAAAAGAGAATTGTCCACACCCAGTGGCCGACCATGTCCTGTCCTATTGGTATCAGGTCATGTGTGCCTTCGATTCCGTTTCCATATCAATGGTAGTGAAAGGTATTTATGCTGAAATTGTTACACCATGGAAATTGTAGTTTGTTGTATACTTGAACAAAAATAAAATATTTACCCTTTTTCTGACGTGTAATCTGATACAAACAACAAACAACAAGCAAGTGGACGCACCAGTTGAGTTGATTGGTTAAGGCTACTCCAAAGTGAATGAGAGAGTGGTTTTTCTTGAGTTCATGTTCAAAGAATGAAAATGTCAAGTCATGGTGTGCAGTGCTTAAGGGCTGGTGCGGAGCGTCAATTCATAAGGTCGATGTGATTCCAAAAATATCGGCTGGCGTCCACTTTACGTGGCAAGCACGAAGACGCGAATAGAGGCGGACTAATCAAGGCTAAGGCCTGTAGTACTACTACTAATCGGGAAAGCCCGCGTCTCTGTCATGTCCTTTTCGCTGCTCCGGAAAGAAGCAAAAGCAGAATGTGTGGTGACAAGCAACAGCGACTCCATCTTCTCTTCTATTACAGGAGAAGAGGTGGCAGTAGCGGTCATCTTGATGTAATGTTCCGCGCGAGGGTGTATGTGACTGGAACAGATTTGCTATTTCCGAATCCGAATAAATTCCAATTATCTGGCTAAGATCTTAAACGCGCAACAGCGGAGCACAGCGATTCAGAGCAGTAGATCTGCTCCCGAATGTGGTTTGCCTGGCTTGTTCTATTTTCTTCAACAATGAGAAGATGTTTGGTATAGGATAATGATTAGCCATCAAATTCATAGCCCAAGTGTGATGTATCCAAGTTTTTGTCTGTGGTTGACAGAGAAGTCGCCGAGAAAGAGAGCTAACACAAGCTTGAATCGTAGTCATTAGTGTACTGTAGATTCTATCTCTCTCCCAAAAATGAAACGAGACTAAGGACTACAATAAAAAGTGAAAAAAAAGAGATGAACAAAGGATAAAAAAAAGTTAAAATAAATCCAAATATTTTAATTAAAATTTAACTTAAATCTTAACATTTTAACACATCCCAAAAAACAAAGAATTTTAAAATTTTCTAAAAATTAAAAAATAGTCATATTATTTTGGAAACGTTTAATAAAAGCTTCAGTTTAATATTTTTGTGAACTTCTCCTAAAAAAGATATATTCTATACAAAGGTATAAATTTTATTCCACGTATACAATCCAATTGAAAACCGAATTTTATACGTCTTTTCCATATTTTAAAGTTGAAATTTACGTGATATTGTATAGTTGCATGCATATTATTGTTGAATTTCATCCTTCAAACATCTGAATTCCTTGTGACCCATGCTTACGAATAGTCCATAAATAATAAGTGCACTTCCACTATAAATTTTCACATTCATTTTCTATTAAAACTTTAAGCTTCCATACGAATTGAAATGAAATGCATCTGAAAAACCTCAAAAACTATATATTCTTAAGGCTATGATTGGTTATATGGTTATTAATGAAATAGAATAGAATGTAATATTATTCTAGCGTTTGAGGATGATTTATAATGAAATGAAATAGGATGGAAGGGGAAGGTTTCACATTACATCTTACTCTATCATAAATAGTAAAAAATAAGTTATCTTCAATTTGTGAGTTTATGAGGAAATGTAAAACTGATAAACAACAATTCACTATATTTCATTATGAACCCTTCTTCGAAACAACATTTCACTACATTATATTATGAACCATTCTATTCTTTTCAATTTACAATTTTCTAATATTACATCAATTTATACTTCATTCCATTATAAACTATTTAATTCCATTCTATTAAAAATCTTACGTCTAGCTAAACATAACGTGAAAGAATTGTTGTGATCTATATTATCTGATCTCTATCAAAATGATTTTAATTTCTCCATTTCTTACTGGTTTTATGTTGTGTTACTTGATGATTATTATATTTTGAGTGCCTGATGACCCTTTCGTGGATCGGATGGATGATAGATATCAGGATCGTAGACTTCTGTGGGACAAATTCCTTAAACCCCAACAAAGAAATTATATACTAGCAACTTAGGATATGTTTGTTTCATTTATGTTTTTGATTTTTTTGACAAATTTAGTAAAAAAAACTTATTTGTTTAAATTTCTATTTCTATTTCTAGTTTTGGTTTCTTCCAGTTTCAAATATATGAAAACTATAAAAAGTAGCTTTCTTGTTTTTTTTTTCATATTCTGATTCACTATCAACTAAATATATATTATTTAATTATTTAATAAATTAATTATTAATAAAAATTATAAATGATTTAATTTAAATATTATATATTTAATTAATTTAAATTAATTATTAATAAAATCATGAATGATTTAAATTAATTTAATAGTTATTTAATTTTGTAATTAAATTAAATAATTGTTAATAAATATAATTAATTTTAAAATATCTTCAAACTACATAAATTTCAAATAAAATTTGATTTCATAATTAAAATATATTTAAAATTAATATTAATTTATAAATAAATTTTAATTTCAAATTATTTACTTTAATAAAATAAATAATTTTCATTAATATTTTATTAATAAATATTTTATAAGGGATTAAGATAAATTTAATTAAATAAAAATAATTTATCTAAAAGTCTTATATAATATGTAATTACTATCAGTAATAAAAATACAACTACATTGACATTAATAAACAAAATAGGTTTTTGTTTTTTATTTTTAAAAAATAAAAATCCATAATAGAAAAAAAAAGTAGAACCAAATGATTTCGTTGTTTACTACTAATTTTAAAAAATATTAAATATTAAACAATAATGAAAAAAGTTTTTCCTCGTTAAATATCATAGCTTCCTTTTAGCTATTATTTTCTACTCAGTTAACTTTAGTCAAAGTAGCTTGTACCTGCGTTTGTACGTATTTGTTTACAAATTATTATTTACTTGTCATTTGCAGGGTTATTTACTTGCCACTTATTAGGTTATAATAACTTAATAAGGAACCTTGAAGTTATATTATAATGGATACTTTAAGAAAGGTTTTTAGCTAAGCTATGAGGGTGGGATTGTCAAGTTATTTTGATGAAGTTGATCTTGATTTTGTCAGTTATAGACAAATTTATGGCATGGTTAAGGAACTTGGATACCCACAGGTTAATAAGACTTATTTTATAATTCGTGGTTTTAGATTTAATGAGTCTTTAAGGCTTATTGAATCTAATGAATGTTACATTCGGTTAATTATCCTTTTAAAAATACACGGGACAATTGAGGTATATCTTACACACAAACTTGATAATCCAGTAATGACTCTAAAAGTTTTGACTATAATAAGTAATGATGATGATTTGAAGTTTGATGAGGTTGTTGTGCATGACGAAGTTAATGTAGATATCAATGACAAAGAAAGTAGCAATGATGAGGATATCAGAACTTATGATAATGAAGTTGAAAGGGAAGATAACAATGAAATTGAAGGAGTACAAAACACATTTAATGTTTCGTATCGAGATGGCACCAACTAATGGAGATTGATTCTAGTAATTGTGAAAGTTTCATTGAAAGTGGTAAGTGCCATAATGTAGAGGAATCGAGGGAGCCAATTAGAAGACCTAGCAGCGGTGTTAGATATGAACTGGGAGATGGTACGTTACACTGAATATTAGGTATGGAGTTTGGCAATGCTAAAGAGTTCAAATATGTTATTATTGATTATTCAATATCAACATAGTTAAAATGTAAGTGAAAAAGTGAGTTTAAACGGATTATATTTAGATTACATTTAGATGCAATGAAGGATGTAAGCCAGAATTATATGTAGCCTATGATAGTAATGACAAATATTTCAGAATAAAGACAAATAGGTTTGAGTATACATGTTTGACAACAAACAAGCCTATAATGGTATCATTAATTTTTTTGGCTAGCCACTTCTGAGACATAGTTCTAAAGAAGCCTACCATTATCACTATGAAGATGATTGAAGAATGCAGGAAAAAGTTGAACGTATTTACGAATTTTGTAGTGTGTAGGCTACTAAGAAGAAGTTAAGGACAGAGAAAGTATTAGACTATGCTCGTGAATATTCTAAACTGCATGGTTATATCTAGGAGTTGAAATATAACAATCTTGAATCAACAGTGGAATTGCAATTGTCGAGTAATTAAGACACCTCATTGTTGCAATTTAAGAGTTTGTACATTTGTTTTGGATCTATATAAGGATGGAAGCACTTGAGGCTTATACTTGGGATGGATATTTGAAGATTAAATTTCAGGAGAAACTTATTAGTGCAGTTGGAGGGATGAAGATGAACACATATTTCCTATAGCGTGGGCTTGTTGAAGTTAAAAATACTAGTTCATATAGTTAGTTCTTATCACTCCAATAAACTAATTTGGAGTTGCAACATAGAGATGCATTCACAACAATTTCTAGTAAGCAAAAGGTATATAGTTGTAGACTTAAGTGTTTTTTTATACCTTTTTTATTTGTATGCTATGTTATTATATTTCATTATTTGGCAGGTATCTTTTGACCTATGTATAAAAGGATTAATAAAAGTTGTTAAGAAGACGTTTCTAAATACATGCCATATAATGTGCACCATATATATTTACTATAATTGACATAGAAAATGGAGTGGTAAATTCTTAAATGAGTAATTATGTGCATGTGTATGGTCTACTTATGTTGAAGACTACAATGAGTAATTTATGAAATTAGAAAAAATAGATGTGAGTGTGTTTCTCCTTTGCTTGAATATCCACAAAAGATTTGGACTAGGTCATACTAATCATTTAAGTCAAAATGTTTGATCGTTAATAATAACTTGAGTAAGACTTTGAACGAATGTATCCTACCAATAAGAGACAAACTAGTGATCAGTATGTTAGAAACTATAAGGACATTGGGGATGAGGAGACCTATTAAATGAAGGGTATATACATATGCATGGAAAGCAGATATTGCACTTGCATTTGTGAAGAAGCTAGAAAATAATATAAGCAGGCAATACAATGGAGAATTGTGTGGAGCAGTGATGGAGTATTTGAGGTTAGTAAAGGAAATGGAAAGTTTATTGTAAGACTAGGAAGGGATAATTATTGTAGCTACAAAGTCTAGGACCTATATGGTTACTCATGCCAATTTGTTATCAGTGTTATCAATCACTCTAAACAAAATCCAAAGACATTTTTGAATGACTGCTATAAAAAGAGTATCTTTTTAAAAGTGTATAGTCAAGCGTTATAGGCTATTAGGGGAGTGATCTTTTAGCCATTAAATAACTATGAGAAAATAAATCTACCATCCAAAAGGTTGATGCCAGGAAGGCCAAAAAAGGCAATAAGGAATGATAAAAATGAACCAAAGAAAGTACCAAGTGCAAGTAAGGTGTTGCAAAAGGGTTAAGTGAAAAAATGCAGGAAATATGGTACTTATGGACATATCAATAGAACATGTAATAGACCTAACGAACAATACGTTAATGTAAATGATTAATAAAATTTTTAATTTATTCTAATTATCAATGTTACATTATGCATATTATTTTGTAAGTTGAAACAACTTCAACTGAAGGGCCTTGTATTCGAGAATTGTCATATATAACTGTATAATGGTAACCTAATTGGTCGGGTCGGCCGTGTTGGGCCTGGACTCAGTCAAAACGACTCGTGGCCCGATCAGTCCATTTATCAAAAATGTCAAGCCTAAGCCCGATCCATACTCTCCATAGCCCATTATCAGGAGAAAACCTTCCATGTAGAAGTAGGAGTCTACGTGAAGACCTAACCCTAGCATCCATCTCATATATAAGGTATGATTTCATTGTGATGAAGGT
>JANVCL010000213.1:6567474-6579351 GCA_026546855.1 Erythroxylum incrassatum | reverse complement strand
GATCGGTCCATTTATCAAAGATGTCAAGCCCAAGCCCGATCCATACTCTCCATAGCCCATTATCAGGAGAAAACCTTTCATGCAGAAGTAGGAGTCTACGTGAAGACCTAACCCTAGCATCCATCTCATATATAAGGTATGATTTTATTGTGATGAAGGTACGCACAATCATAACCCTAGTTTTTTCCTTGCTTACAGCGATCTCACCTTCACCAAAAGATTTACTTGAGCGTCGGAGGGGCTAATTGGGACACAACCCCCGATGTGCCTTCCTTATTTTGCAGGAACTTCATACCGAGACTCTTACGTGAGGCAACCGACTCATGAATTCAAACGGCAACGTACAGTTCAGCCAGAATCCGGCAGAACCACTAATGATTCTTATATCTTAGAAATTACAATGCTACTCATTTGAATCAAATTATGTTTAGAAAACCAGATTCAAAGTTACATATCAACTACTGAGGAATGTCATCCTAATTAACAAAACACCAATATGAGTTAAACTTATTTTAAACTCATATGCATGTTCATTAGCTAGTTGATCAATTTCAAACTCATATGCATATTCATTAGCTAGTTGATCAATGTCAAACTCATATGCATGATCATTAACATATGATTTCACAAGATGCTATTTCAACAAACACTACTCAAAGGAAATATGGAAAGGTCAATCTAAGATTATTTTAATTATCATTTGAACTAACATGTATTAGGTTTAAGGGTAAATTTAGCATCACCGCAAGACAATTACAAGCTATTGCAAGTAAAAGGAGATCAACAATTGGAAGTAAAGCCAACAAGTTGACACACCAGATAATTGATTTGGCGTATAAATGTATTTCAATATATGATAATTGATATAGTGCATTTTGTAACTAAATCATATATTTGCTACTCAGACTGAATGAACATTGTTAATTTACCTAGAGGTTGTTTGTTTATATAATAGATCTTATATGTAGGGAGACTTGATATTATTTGAATCCGGTGGTCTATTAGTTATCTAACCAATGTGTGTTTTCACCTAATTAAGTGTTTTAGTATATTGCATTCAACTATTCTTATTTTTTGGTAGCAAAACATTCATGAATTCGACCATAGTTGAATACAGTCTAGCACATAGTTTTATATCTCCATTCATAATAAAAAGAATAAGTACATTCATACTATTCATACTAAAATTTTACAACCACATAGAAGATGACTAATGAAACAAAAACAAAAACAAATGAGCCAAATGGTAATTTATGACTCTTATTACACAAACAAGCATCACAATGAGAAGGCAATGATGATGAGTTGACTGCTGAAATGTCAAATTTAAAGAGAATTTTGTGGAGAACTTGAGGGGATAGATGGCTTAAGTATTGATGCCACTTGGTGATGGAAGGAGCAGAGGTGAAGGAGGTGTATGCCTGAAGCGTTGTAAAGAGTGACTGTGTTGAGGGTGGCCATATGTAGAGATTGTCTTTATTCCAGCCTTGGACTAAGGATGCCCCCGTATTCAGATCCTTCACAATAAAGTACTCAGGGAAAAATTCAATTGATGTGTTATTATTAGAGCAAAATTGAGAGACTGAAGATTCTGTGTAAGATGAGGAGCACATAGAACGTGTTTGAGACGAAAATTTTTGGAAGGTGTTTTAAAATTAGCAGAGCCAATGTGAGAGATTGGAATTTTGTTACCATCTCCAACTATGATGTCTTCAGTGCCATCATATTCTGAGTGAATTGAGAGATTTTAGAGGTCATTGGTCATATGGTGAGAGGCTACTGAGTCAAGTATCCAATTGTTATGAGGTGTGTCTGCTACAGTAGACATGTGATGATCCTGGTGTAAAAGTTGAAGACCTGATGAAAAATGGGTTTTGCATATGCGAGTAGTGTGCCCCGGTTTATCAGATAGTTGACAGACGGGGCGGGAATTGTTGTGTCATTGAGTCTGAGGAGGAAGCTGTGGAGAGGAGCGATACTAATTGTTCTGATTAGAGGAGTTGTGAGCATGACCACTTTGAGGCTGTAGGTTGAAATTTGCATTGGGTCCATACTGTTGGCTTTGACTTTGTGCATGGTGAAGGTGAGATCCTCAGCCTCTGCAATTAGAGTTCCTTTGGGTGTATTGAGCAGTAATTGGTGGTCCTCCCTTTTTGATTTCATCACGATGAAGAGATACTTCATGGTCAAGTAGTTTGTCATGAAGTTCTTCAAATGAGATTGGTGTATCACGAGCACGAATTGCAGAGGCAAGAGATGAGTATTGAGGGTCAAGACCATTGAGAACATGAATCACAATTGCACCGTCATCCGCCGGGTGGCCAATAAGTTCGAAATTATCAATAATTTGTTTAATTTCCTGCATATATTTAGATATTGATTTGCCACTAAGACTTACTTTGGTAAAGAAGTCAAGAAGGCCAAGGCAACGTGTGGTGGGTGAATTTGCATAGGCGACCTAGAGTTTGTCCCATGCTTGGGTAGAAGTTTTGGATTGAGAAACGATGGACTGACCAGTCTCTGTGCAGGACACTTGGATGGCTTGAAGGGTCAAACAATCTTGTCTTAGCTAGGCAACATAATATGAATTAGATACCTCTTGGTTGGTAGTTGCATCTCGAATAGTTTGAGATGGAAAGCCCATAAGACTATATCTAAAAGGAAGGTTTTCAAATTGGGATTTCCATGAAACGTAGTTTCCTCCTTTAGAGAGTTTGATTGGGACTTACGTGGAGTTGATGGCAACTATAAAAGGGGTTTGATTGTGCACAATAGTGTTTGTTAGTGTGACTTAGGGGAGTGGGTAGGAGAGGTGTTGGTGGAGGAGGAGCCGCTGATGGACATGGCAGATGACTTCTTGTGATTGTGTGAAAATAGGTGAAGAGGAAGGAGATGAGAAAGAGAGAGGGAGAGAGTAGAGAGTAGAAAGGAGACGGAAATTGGATTTAGGGTGTAAAGTTACAAGTTTTACAGCTTGGGCTCTCATATCATAGCATAATATATTTAGGTCATTGGTGAGCTTATTTTCTTATCGATGTCATCATGTCTATATATATGGAGTTAATGGTAGCTACAGATGGTAAGTAAATTATATTGAGTTAAAAATCCATGATTGGTAACTTAATTTTGTTTTCCGATCAATAATCCATGATGTAAGGAATTACGTTTACGTGTTGCTATCAGATACATAGAGAAAGAAAGGCGGCTAGAACCACAGTGCTAGTCCACTGAACTGTGAAGTGTCAGGATCGATCACGACCACCACATTTTAACCTTGTGTGCGCTTATGGCGTCATGTCTTTTAGAATTTTCTTCCTTATTCTTTTTTTTTCTTAAATAAGATTTGTCGTGTCCAAGGCTCCAAGCAATAGTTAATATACATACAGACACACATGCCTAATCTGTGCTCATCCACTTGCTCCTCATTTCTCGTCTAATTGCTCTTCCCATTCCTTCTTCTCAATAAGCTAATAGTAAACCTCTCTTGTTCTCCGATATCACAGACATATATATTTAAACGATCCCCGAATATCTAAGCTCCAAACCCAGCATGCCCGGACAGTCCCAAGTCAAATCCAGTGATCATCATTATGAGCAATTTCTCACCACCACAACCACCAATATGAGACCAAGCAGAGTGCTCAGGATTATTCTGAGTGACCCTGACGCTACTGATGATTCTTCCAGCGACGAAGAAGAAGAAGTCAAGAAGTGTGTATTAAGGAGAGTTACAAAGAGAGTATTAAGAGAAATAAAATTATTCGATCCAACAACAACAAAAAGTTCCCCTGAGCTAAATAGACCACAGGCCCCAGAGCATATTAAAAAGAGACCATCTTCAGCAATATCCGTAGTATCTCCGCGGCGGAAGAAATTCAGAGGCGTAAGACAAAGGCCGTGGGGGAGGTGGGCGGCGGAGATCCGAGACCCAAATAGACGAAAACGGGTCTGGTTAGGCACTTTTGACACTGCAGAAGAAGCAGCGCGTATGTACGACAGAGCAGCAGTGAAGCTCAAAGGGCCAACCGCCATAACTAACTTCCACAACCCTGACGACGTCCACGGTACAATGCAAACGGAGCTGCTGTCCCATGTAGCTGTCGGAGATGATCATCAAATAGATCGGCTCAGTAACGTGGTGTCATCTCCGACGTCCGTTCTAAAGGATCAGTTCCAAGTACAAGAACTGGGATATGGGGACGTAGACGCTTTTAGCTTTGGACTAGAGATGGACGAAGAACATTTCCGGGGGTTGTATACAGGTAACTGTTCTCGGGATAATCCTATGAATGTTGTTGACCGCAAAGATTTTTGGGTTGATTTGGATCTCCAATTTCTGTAATCAGACGACTCGTTGGGGAACTTGATCGTATCAACCATTACAATGCGTCGTAGTACGTGGGCCATATAACTTATACATGCTATAAGTTGGAAGTTCATGTTTTTATTTTTAAATTTAATAGTTTTTAGTCTCTTTTTCAAAATTTACGAAAATCTATAAAAAGTTTTTTTAGTTTTCTCTTTTCTGTTTTGTTTTTTTTATAATTTGATTTACTATGGACTAAATATATACCATTTAATTATCTAAGAATTATAAATAATTCAATTTAATATTATGTTTAATTAAATAAAATTAAGAATAATTTAATTTTTGTAATTAAATTAAATTAAATTAATAAATATAATCAAATTTAAAATATATTCAAAATATATAAATTTCAAATACAATTTTGATTTAATAATTAAAAAATATTTAATCTAAATATTAATTTATAAATAAAATTTAATCATTAAATATTTATTTCAATAAAATAAAATATATCAATAATTTATTAAAAATATTATATAAGAGATTAAAATAAATTTAATTAATTAAAAATTATCTATAAGTTTTACCTAATATTTAATTATCATTTATTGAAATTAACAACAACAAAATTCTTGTTATTCTTTAAAAGAAAAAGAAAAATAAAAAAGAAAAATGTAAAAACATATAAGTGGAACTAAATGATCGTTCTCTTCTTTATTTCTTTTCTCTTTAGTGGGAATTAGTATGTTGGAGATGGGAGTGTAAATTTAAGAATGACCAATTATAATATCAATTTTCGGTGGTTATTAAAAAAAATTAAATGACAAAGTAGCACGCGGAGACACTTTTTGAGAGAGTTTTTACCAAATAATATGAAAACTTACAGAATAAAGTCGCGGTTAATTTAAAAAAATGACCCCTTGAGGGGTCGGTAAAAGTTGTTCTTTATAAAAGAAAGATTACGTGTATTAATTACATTTTTTTATTCTTCATAAAATAGATAATCTTGTGCAAGTAAAGTGAGGAATGACGTAGATACCGGAAATATCGAGATAAGCTTTTCTATGCAATTTTATAATGTTTTATTTTATTTTATAAATTTTAACTATTTATTTATATAAAATTTATGTTTATTTATACACATGACTTACGCGTATAAATAAATAGCTAAAATTTATAAAACTAAATAAGAAAGTATAAAATTGAACAGAAAATTTAAAATTAGAAATATGTCGAGTGGGAAAAGGCAGTGTTGGTTGGATAGACATAGACCCACGGCCGCCTCCACTATGCTTTTAGATTTATTAATTGACGTATCGTATCGGAGTTTTAACTTTGCCCACTAAAACATGTACCTCAAATTTTAAAAAGATTGGGTTCCACTTCCACTCCACCTGTGTTTTGATACAACGAGAGTGCCTTATTTCAATTATCCGCACATATTTAGCTTTAATTTAATTTATTTAAATAAAAATCTAAATATACATTTTAATTAGTTAATTTATATATATTCGTTTAATTTTAAATTGAGTTAGACTAAAAAAAATATTAAAAGTTTAGCTATGTTCAAACATTATATTCAATTATTCAAATTTTTAAAAAGTGAAAATAAGTCTTTATTACGATTCTTAATGACATAACATATAATGACAATATTCTACTCTAGAGTAACTTGATTTTAAGAATTTAAGAGTGCGTTAAATTACAAGATGTATGCATACATTTATATAAAACTCAAACCATTTTGGTTTATTGCTCCTTCAGTTACAAGATTTGTGTCGGAAACTTCCTTCTCCGTGTACCAATGGGTTACTTTGATGTATTGTGAAATTGCAACATAGATTATGCACTTAATACGCATTAAAAAGCAACACTTCTATTTTATAATGAAAGCCGAGTGGCCTGGCAATAATACATTCTTCAGTCACGTGTTTTGACAAAGGCTTCTGCCCTGTCATTTTTCTGGCTTAAGATTGTCAAATTTGATTATGTTTAACATGTGGTGGAGTACCGTACAAATTATAATGCATCCAGAACCGGAGGGTCCATCCGAGGATTGTGATAGATTTGTTGAGAGGATCAGACCTCAAATGTATATTTATCCAATACGAGTCATACTTCATTAACTGAATGAGATACAGCATTAATAGATCTATTGTGATTCCACCATTTCAGGTACTGTTCATAGTCATGAATTGGATTCAAACGTTGGGTAAGTTTCTTATCTTTTGAACAGATGAACATTGAGTTTCTTGACCGTAGTCTGGTAGGACGAAGGAAAATGTTCTTCTTCTTCTTCTTCTTGTTTCTTTTTTGTGTGGTTGTCTTCTCCTTTTACACTTTTGGAAGGAGATGTAATTGTCAGTTAACTTGATTGAATACAGCTGAACTTACGTACACAAGAGGAAAGAAATGAAGGTGAAAAGCGTAAATAAGAAGTCAAAGAAAGAGAAAAGATGAGGGTAAAAAGTCAGCAGATGGACAAGGGCACGAAATAAGCGATGTGAATATTTTGACCAGAGATTCCTGAATCGGCTTTGCGTTTGTGTTAGTTCATTGATATGGCCAAGGCATCAACGCTGTGTTCCAAAGCAGTGTGCTGTACAAGGACCAAGTGCTTATTAATTCGGTTTCTAGGGAGGACGAGGATGCGTCTATTTCGATTTCTTTGGGACTTTCTTCTGTTTGAATTTTCTTTGAAAGGAACATGTCCTACACTATTATACGTAATGGCTTGTTGCTGTAATCCGTCAGCGTAAGAAAAAATTGAAATAGTCTGCAAATTAACAGTCGATAATGGGCCTAACACGTCTTGATCTGGAGTCCACGTTGGTCTAATAAACTGATTAATACTCACAGCGCGCCGTTTTATTTTGAGAAGGCCTTGGCCAAACCAACTTGTATTGCATTTAACAGTCATGTGCATCTGTTGGAATTTTGTTCGTATTTGACATTTATTGAATATTATTTTAAAAGATTAAAGTCAAGAAAATTAAAATTTAATTAGGTTTAAAATAATATAGTGTATAATAAATAATTTGATTAAGTGAGCCAAAATTTAGTGAAAAATGGTTAATTTGGGTCGAGTTACATATTACTAGCTCCGTAGTTCAATAAAGTGACTACAAATAGTTGATATTTCTCCTATTGTTTGCTTAATTACGTTCATATATAAACATTATATTCCGTCCCTTTAGAAGTTTTGTGCATCAAAAACGGTGTAGTAATTTTTTTTGTTAATATTATTCTAAACAACTTTCTTAAAAGACAATCGAATCATGTTGCTTTCGTAATGTATGAATTCATATTAAGGATATTGCTAGTTAAAGACGATTCTAAACAAATGGTTAAAAATAATGAAGAAGTTGATGTAGATTTTGTTGGAGTTGTTTCTTTAAACTTTGATACTGGTTTTAAACTGCTTTTATATAACATGTTTCATGTATCATTTTTAGATGGAACTTGATCATTATATTAATTTTGGATAAATAAATCTATAATTTTCTAATTGAAAACTCCAGTGTATGATTATCTTTCAACACAAAATATGTTTGTACAACATTCTTATCATATAGTTTATAAACAATATATTTAACTCTTGATAAAATCTATGATTCTTCACGTGTTGCTGAAAAAGTTGTTAGTAAAAGATCTTTGATGAAACGAAAAATCATTCATATTGTGTCATAAATGATTATGCTACATCTTTATAGAGAGAGTTGAAAGGATGATAAAGAAAAACATTTCTATAACTCCTGATTTTGATGATTAAACATATGTTGATTGTTGTGGAGGCTAGTTGACCAAAATAAAGAAAATAGGTCAACTTATATTTTTGACTTTTTGGAGATCATTCATATTGATATTTCTGGTTTTATTCACATACTATATGTAATTTTAGATATTTTTTTAACTTTTGTCAATGATTATTCTTATTATATATATGTTCTTAGTTAAAGAAAAATCAGAAGTTCTTGACCATTTTAAGATCTTTAAGACTAAAGTTAAGAAACCCAATCAAATTTGTCATATTTAATCGAAGAGATGAGTATTACGGTAAAGATGGATTTTCGAACATAAAAAAGGTTCGTTTACTAAATACTTAAAAACTTATGAAATAGTAAATTAGTTTACTAGATAGTCTTGAATAAAATGATATGCATCAAATGCATAATTGTACCTTAAAAAAGACAAGATAAGGAGCATGGTAAACAAGAATAACCTTCCATATTACCTTTTGCGTGAGACTATTAAGACTACATTTTATATTCTCAATAGAGTTCCAAGAAAATTAGTACCTGAAACATCTTTTGAAGTATAGAAACAATAAAAACCAAGTCTTACTCATCTTTGCAATTGGATTTGTTTTATTGAGGTATGTTTCCATAATCTTAATAAAAATAAACAGCATTATTGTTCTACTTGTATTTTGTAGGATATTTAGACTATTATGAAGGGTACATATTTTATTGTAGAGAAGAAGGATATAGAATTACGGAGTCATAAATAATTAAGTTTATAGAGTATGATGTCTTTGATGAGGTTAGTCTTTCTTACATTTCAAATGATAGAAAAGTTAATACTACTATTATTTTATATCCTTCACCTATTTAGTTAGGGTTAGCGGATCCTTGGCCTAGTGCCATTTCAATACATTAAGAACTAATACATGTGTAGAATCTAGTTGTTATGGCGTAAGATCAAGTTTGACAAGTTTAATTTAAAAGATCCTTTAAGGTGAAGAGGCCAACTATATCATCTAATTATATAGTTTATTTGGGTGAGAATGACTATAATATTGGACATGTTGTTGATCTAATTACTTTTGAAAAAATTTATGGGATACAATGAGGGATGAAATCCAATTTATAAGGTATAATTAAGTATTAAAGCTTTTTAGTTTACCTCACAATTGTAACTTGTACGTTGTGAATTAGTTTATGAGGTTAAAAAATATATTTTTAACCATAACACTTTCACCAAAATTGAAGTTAAAGCCTAAAGAGGATTCAAATTGAATCCTAAAATTTAAAAAATGTTTAATTTAACCCCTAAAATGACAAATTTTTATGGGATTATTCTCTATTAATTATATGTTACGTCAATGCTAATTATATGTTGACATATAAAAAGGTTGAGAAATTATATTTGATAGAATATATAGATTCTAATTTCGCTATGTGTCTAGATGATAAAAAGTCTACATCAAGTTATATTTTTATGTTAGCAGAGGGTGTCATTTTATGGAGAAGTGTTAAGCAGACAATTGTAAATTTTTATATCTATCATGTAGAGTTTATTGCATGCTATAAAGTTGTCTCACAAGTAATTTGTTTGAGAATTTGGGTTTTGAATTGTTTGTGATTGATTCAATTGCTAGATCCATTTGATTATATTGTGATAATCTTTTTGCATTGTTGTTCAATATAAGGTCTGAGCAATTTTTTTGAAAAATAAGGTTTAAGCATTTGAATGTTAAATATTTGACTATAAAGGAAGTTGTACAAAAAATGATCACAGTGGAATACATTTTGACTGAGCATATGATAGTTGATTATTTTGACTAGAAGACTTTGCCCAATCATTTTTTGTGAGACATATCTACATCATGGGTTTATTTTGAAGTCCTTTAATAATGTTAACAGGGGATCGTTGTTTATTTGCTCCAAATATATGTTTGTGTTCATGTATTATAACTGCACTGATCATATATATTGATGACCAATATTTTATTCTTAGTTATATAGATCGTTTTGTACTATCATAATATATGTAAAAATCTTAATATTTATGTCAATCTTATTGTTACTTGTCATTAAGCATATATTCAATTTGAGATTGATCCCATGTTTCTTAACATATTCAAGTTTTTCGAGATATCGATGAGTTTATGATACAAGAGCGATATCAGTCTTTTAAATTTATAAAGGTTTTCTCTAAAATAATTTAGCATACAATGAGAGTATATTATACATACTTTCATTGTATGTATATATATATATATATAAAATATACTCTCATTGTATGCTAAATTATTTTAGAGAAAACCTTTATGAATTTAATATATATATATTGCAGTTTAGCATAAAGCTTAGAAAATTGAGACTAATAAGTGTACAATAATACATTATAGATAAGATAAGTATTATTATTATTATTTGTCACACTCCATTTTCTCATTCATTTTAGTAAAACTATTAGATATTTGTGATTGTATTGGATCTGTTTCACATATAACACAAGTGTTTTGATATTTTTCTATATTAAAAACTTTATGAGATTGAATGAAGTAATTTCATTATCTTTGAATTAATAGTTTTATAAAGGTTGACGAATTTAACTTTTTATTTTTTGTGACCTTTATTATTTTTTACAATACAATAATTAACATTTTTTTGTGGGAGAAAATATTAGAAATTTATTCCTATTAGACATTTATTTATTACCATTTTTAAAAGATTAAGGTTAAGAAAATTAAATTGATATAGAATAAGGATAAAAAATTCTTTAATAAATGATTTAATTAGGTGGGTAGAAAACTAGTGAAGAAAATGACATCTTCTTATTGTAGGTCAAATTTTTATTAGACTTGCAAAGAGGAGACCTAATACAATTACTATAATTAGATGTTAGATCTCCTATTATCTACTTAAGTAAGTTTATGAATATACAATTTTCTCTAATTCGTTAGAAGCTTCGCATATTAAAAAAATACAAAACATTTTGTTGACATTTCTTTAAACAAATTTTATAAAAAATTGAGCGAATCTTACAATTATTTGTTAAAAAGTCAAAAGAGCTTGTTTGAGGTGTTTAACAGCTTAAAAAAGATAAACAAAAAAATAAATATAATTTTATATTATTTTCTTTTATTTATGTTAACAGGTGATTTTAGCCAGATAAAAGGTTCATATTATATTTCAAGTGGAATTGACTGGGATGCAATTCACATAAAGGCTATAACTTTTCTGAGATAACATAAAAACATCCAGTGTTTACGTTTTCCTTCTTGTGTTCTTGATATGTCGGGTTTTATTCATTAATAGATGCCTTAGAAAAGATAACAATAGATAGGATCAATCAATTTTTACTATTGGCTAAAAAAAAGAAAGAACCAAAACTAACAAGGATCCTGAAGTGGAAAGGAGGAAGAGAATACATTCTGCATTGACATAATCGAGAAACAGAAAAGTTTGCAAGAACATCCAAATGAACCTAATAGGCTATTATATCTCTTCGGTTCTCCATGCTTGATGGACTTGATGAGAAAAACACCTTAACAACAATATGCATTAGAATTAAATGTCCTCAACTTGTAAGAATCAATGAGAAACCGTAACATCCTGTTCCCATACTAGGGGTTTAAACCCTGGATTTATGAAATTAAGAAAATAGGAATGAGAGTTTAGAAAAGCGCATTTCATGCTCATGCATAGCATTAGCATACGCATATGTGAAATTGATTATTGCACAAATTAAAATGAAATGTTTATGCACTCATTTGACATTTTCGGGTATAAATGATTGTTTTAATGTGAATATTATGCGAATTATGGTTTTGTGTCTTA